>JAKCOX010000023.1:6177757-6410257 GCA_022605575.1 Laterallus jamaicensis coturniculus | reverse complement strand
CTAACCCGATCTAAACTATGGAAAACAGGAGTAATTGTGAGTTCTCAGGTTCCCTGAGAGGTGTCCCTCTCCCTGTCCCAGTGGGACACAAGCACAGTACCTGCCACTCTTCCTCAACAATAATCTATGCCCTGGCACCTATGTTGTACACATGCTATATGAAAATCAACTATTCATCAATGTGTTTCATAGAGGCCTCCAAACAGTATCACTGAGGCGTGAGAGGTTGAAGACACACCACCGTGATCCATATCCACAGATCCATGTGAACACAGGCTGTGAAGAGCAACATTACCAATGAAGGGGAACAAACGTGGCAGAAGACAAAATCCCGTCTCTATGTAACATTCCAATTTTTTATATCTGATACCCATTAAAATACACCAAACCTTCAATCTTGTTCACAAGAATAGACTTGTATCAGATGTCCATTTAATGATCAGGATATGAACTTGCTGAATTGTTAGATGCATTTTTTTTTTAATTTCCATATGTTATTGGAAAGGTAAACTGGCCAATCTGGGTCAGATTTCCTGGTATTTCTGATATAAGGGTGCTTTTTATCATATCACTTGGAATTTGTCAGAATAATATTTCTTTCATGATGGGCTGGAGACTGTGATCTTTTTACCTTAGAAAAAAACAGAAGAAAACTAGATCCCTTTCCAAAGAAAACTTCATTAAAATAAAGGTCTTTTATTATACATCTCATGGTTGGCAGCCTGGATATTTTTAAAGAAATGAAATATTATCCTAAGGGTTCATTCTTGATGTGATACTAGGTTTCTCAAACATTAGGAACAGCACTTAGATGGTGAATATCAGGCACCTTGGGTTTGTTTCAAGTCCTAGAGAAACAAGTTTTGCTCTTTCTGCATTTGAAATGGGCAGCTTCCTTCTCCCTGTGTCTGCACCTAGCAGGAAGCACTGGAAACACTGGAAACTACATTGGTTTAATCTGTTCAGGAGTGAAGTGGTCCCAGGCAAAACAGAGATTGTATTTCAGGAAATGTCTTGCAAAGCATGACAGAAAATTCATAACATGCTCTAATAGATGTGGATAATTGTTATTTTGTTTAATCACTAGAATATAGGTAATCTCTGCTGCCTATGGTGAAACTGAGGAACCTTTCCAACAGTGTTTCACCGAAATTGTTCCTGGAGACACGCCTGACTGTGATAAACTGGCCTTCTTTAACCATTAGTGTTTGCTGGACAACTGGAGATTGATTTTCTCCTGGAGTACGTTTCATGCCTTCCAGAATTTTTGCTGTTTTTTCTCCTACAGTGTACAACAAGAACACTATGTATAAAAGTAAGTTTTTTAATTTAGAGTAGATTGTATGCCTTAATAAACAGGAGAGCACAAATACAGACTTTAAGATTAGGTCACTATTTTTAACGAGAATTTACATCATATTATTACTGACATGGGCTTTCAAGAATTTATGTGTCCCAGGGGACTTCAGGCAGAGCAGGAGGACTTGCTCTGTGCTGTGGTGCTGAAGAATGACATTTTGGATACTTTGTGATAAAAGACAAAATTTAGGAAGTTTGTGTCATATCTTAATTGACAAATGAGTCTTTCAGCTGCACACATCCAATCTGAGATGCCAGAAGATTACCTTCATCATCTCTTTTTGGACTTCCTTTGTGGTTCTTATTCTGTCATCATTAAAAGTTGTCCCTGCTCAACATCTAAGATCTGACTAGACTGCACATGTGTTTGTATATATACAAGTATACACAAAACCCCTGTTTGTAGGGGTTACCTCGGAGTAAGACATTTTTCAATTCCGGGTAATTCATATCCCAATTTTCTTCTTCCTACAGATACTGAAGTGTATTATTTTATGCTTGACTGAAATTTGAGTGAATTAGTGGCAAAAAAATATCACCTTTTAATGTCATGTTTTCCTCATCTTTAAAACAGTATTGATGTCCTACATCTGAATTGTAATAAAGTAATGTGTATTAAATCACTTCTGCTCTCATCAGCCTGAGCACATGACAGACTTTTAGGTGTCTCTACATCTCTTTCCCATGGAAGAAGTCTGGCATGGGACTCTACTTTAAGAAAGGCAAAATAATAGTAAACCAAACAAGGTTCTGGCTTGAATAGGCTGAAGAACAGCAGTCAAAACAGTAATTCTCAGGTCTGAAATGAAGATCGCTATAGTGACGAATATATCCAAGACACTATTCAAACTTTTAAATTGGTGTAAAAGTTGTCAAGCTTCTGTGGTTCATTCATATATATGACACTTCTTCCAGACCCAACAAGGAAAATAGTCCCATTTCATTTCAATTCTAGCATATTTCCCCCAGGTTTTACCATCTGGTGACTGAGACAATGTTCTGGAGACAGTGAGAAAATTCCTTAAGCTAAATGCAACAGAGGGATCTATGAAACAACCTTCTTCTCCCACTCCTCAGTTCATTTTTTTATTCTCCTGAATGAGTTTCTGGCCTAAGTGAATTAACCTAACCACTGGGACATTGATTAACCTGCAGCTGTTTAATGGGGAGAGGAAGATCACAGAATCATAGAATTATAGAATACATTTGATTGGAAGGGATCTGTGCCAGTGATCTACTACCCTCATATTGAAGAATTTTTTCCTATTATCCAATGAAAATTTCCCCTTTTCTAGTTTAAAAACATAACCCTTGTCCTATTGCTACATGCCCATGTGAATAGTTCTTCCCCATCTTTTTTATAGGCATCTTGCAGATATTGGAAGGCTGCTATGAGGTCCCCCCAGAGCCTTCCCTTCTCCAGGCTGAACAGGCCCAACTCTCTCAGCCTGTCTTCACAGGATTGGTGCTCCAGCCTTTTGATCATTTCTGTGGCCCTCCTCTGGATACACTCCAACAGGTCCATGTCCTTTTTATGTTGAGGGTTCCAAAGCTGGACACAGTATTCCAAGTGAGGTCTCACCAGAGCAGAGCAGAGGGGCAGAAGCACCTCTCATTTGATGCATCTCATCTTGGGGACCATTTGTTATTTTCCTGAAGCTATGCAAGAAAGGAGAGCAGAACATTGTACATTGTCACTTCCTGGAAAAGAAGCATTTGTTTTCTGTCCTTGTTTGGCAGTTTCAGAAAGGGTTCCTTAGACCTCCTACTAGGGGTGAACAAAGCAATCATATCCTGGAATGAGTATTAATTCAAGGCACATCCTTTTTCTCTTGATAGTTCTGAGTGACTCCCTAAGCAGAATCCTAATATTTGGGTTTTCCTTTCCCCGAGCTTCACTGCCTTGCACAGAGAGCTAAAATGTAATCTAAGGCTTTGGGTGCCAGCAGCAGGATTAGGCAATTGGAAAAACATGGTTGAAACACTCAGCTTGGCACTGCTTCTCCTCAAATGCAAACTTTTGCCTAGGGGGACTAATCGTCCCAGGATTCCCATACACTCCAGAGAGAGAGAGAGAGAAGCTCCAGGGGTTGATTCAAAACCTATCTTCCAGCACTGTGAATCATGCACAGGAAATGTCTGACTACAGCTACTTTTTGTGGGTAGTCCTTACATACCTTTCTAAGTTTAGTCCTTAATCTTTTCCCTTCATCTCTGTAAAACAGATATAATTGTATTTCTCTCCCTCAGAGGAATATTACAAAGATACCCTTATCCATGTCCGGAAGTCAGATTTGCAAAATGAATATCCATATATTAATAGATAAATATAGCATGTGGGCTTACCCAAACACCATTTTTATTTTTGCAGATGGAAAAATGTATAGCTCTGTTAATACGAAGTACTCTCTGGATCACTGGGAAGGAAAAATAAAAGCACAAACCAACCACAGGAGCTCAGCATGTGAAATGCCTAACTCCTCAATAGACCAAACAGATAGATGGTGACTCCATGGAGTGAATATTTCTGTCTTTTAATAAATATTTAGTCCTTGAGGAACTGCTATGAGACGCTTACCACATTGACCAGTATCTTTCTCAACTAAACAATTAAAATTTCTATGGTTAAAAGGCAGAGGATGAGATAATTATCTACCTGAAAAGCTTTTTAATGTTAGCTATCTACTAATATGAAGAAGGAACCAGGTTAAAACATGTCACTTCATTTATGACATACATGAGCTTTATCCTGTGTACACAGAAGCAATGGCAAATATCTGGTTGACTCCAGTCTTTCAGGATTGTGAACTCTATGCACACATTTTCTTCGAGTCCCATTAGTACTAATAGGAGTTGCAGGCTCATGCATTGAGAGGGTAGCCTGTGCCCTAGGGAGTTTTTAAACATCAGAATAAATTTGAGAACTGTTTTCTCCAGCTTTAAAAAGAACAACTACAATCCTTGTTGAAAGCATAGAACAGGGTACAGATATTACTGACGGAGCTGAACCACTAGCCAAGAAATCAAAAAGTACTGCATCTCTAGTGATGCTCCCTGATTATTATTCCATTTTAAAAACCAGCCACAGAAGCAGGTAATCCAAGAATTAGAATTTTCTTTATATTCTTTGAAGTGAGTTGCCACTGTTTCACAGCAGTTCCTGTGTGTCAAACAGGCTTTCATTATCTTACACTCAAGAAGAGGAGGAATGGCTTTACAGCAAGATACTGCGTATATATCAGATATCCTAGACAATTTTTGACCATTTCAACAGGCAAAAAATCACTGAACTATATTGCAAAGTAGAAGGATCTTGCATTTTCCCTCATTTTATAATTCTTAAAATGCTCAGCTGTAGGTAATGCTTTACTCCTTCTGACTTTCTTCTCAACTGCTACCTGTACTCATTGTAATCACATACATAAGCAAAAATAAATAAGAGAAAAATTTTAGGTAAGTCTTGAAATGTAGGCACTGTGACTTGAGAGTAGAGTCTATAACCTGTAATCTTGTATGTGATTCTGGGTATATTTTTTGTCATTGTTTTGAGATTTACTTAACCAGAAAATGGAAACATGACAAGAAAAAGTAGAATGGAGATCACTGAGGCATAGATGAGCTGATAATTGGCTTTCTTCAGGTTAGCCTGAAGGTTAGGCGATAAAAGTCCCTTTTACAGTCCTATTACCTTTTTCCTTTTGTTCCATTCTACTATAAGATAATCTTCAGTATTTCATCAATTTTGTTTATTCATATGGATGGATGAACCTTTTAAATTGCAATCTAGGCAAGTCACATAAAGAACTCTTACTGTACTGTTCAGTTGCAACAGTTGAAAGCTGGCAGTGGTTTTCACAAAGCTAGGCAAGGGGTAGAGCTCCTTCTCTGTTCTGCTTGCTTTCATTTGCTAAAAACTTTATTTCAGTTGTATTCTGACCTTGTGATATTCTTTCAGAAGTCTTTGGATGATTACCATCTTTTTCTGCAGAAGCAAGATGCTGAACACACTCAATTCCCCCACTGCACAGAAGCACACGCTGAGAAGTATTAAATAATAAAGCTAATTGCACAGCTAGGATACATACCTCTAAGTGACTACCACAGCCTTTGGTCAGTTAACAGTTAAAGTAAATAATCTGAACTCTTTGGTGTCCTTCTGTGCATTGTTTTCAGAAGTCAATCAATTTCCAAACCTAGGGAAAATGGTATCCCTATAGAGTTTCTTCAGACTCTGAAGGCATTCACATAGCATAAGCAAATATGAGCAAAAATTACTATTGCACTTCCACTTATTACTGTTAGCAATATTAATCATGACTTTACAGGCTCTACATTCCATGTTCCATAAAATGAAATGTCGGTGGTATTATAAAAGGTCTAAGCCTATTTAAAAACATTAATACCATCAATAAATATCACTATTTGCTCATAAGGCTAGACACTGTAAGTGCTAAGTTCAACTCGTCACTTCATTATGATAAGCTTCTTCAGTTTCAGTTCACAATTGAGGAAAAAGAAGGACCTGCTTCTCAGTTTGTTTTCTCAGCCTAATCTTCAGTTTAATACTCATTTCAGTATTAACCCTGATTAGCTTTATTGATGTTTAGAACATTTGGGCCCAAGTGATCCATTTTTCTGAAAGAAAAGTATTTATTTTTAAGACAGATTCAATAGCAGGCAAAGGCAAATGTTTTGAAGATGCTATAAAAAAAACACCTATCAGATCCTGCGGGTGTTATTTGTAAATATATCTAAAAGTGGTTCACAGCATCATAATTACCTTGACATAATCAAGCAGGTTGGTTTCTGAAAGTTAACAGTGCAGAGTTTGTTACTTCTGATTTCCAAAAACAAGTGTTTCAATCCTTTTAGTGCCTCAAGGCAATGTGCAGTGTGTACTTCTAAGTAGTTTGTTACTGAAAATCACAATACCTTGTGGCTGCTGACCACAAAGGATAATTCATATAAGAGTATGAACCTGAACGACAGTCTATAAACAATTCCTTTGCACTCATATAAACAAGCAATCCAAAAATCAATATATGGACTTACAGATAACTAATGGACTAGTCCTATTGCTCAAGTGATCAAAGCACGTTCCTTTATCTCCAGCAAATGCAGATAATCAGAAGTGCTCTACCAGACCATATTTCTAGAAAATTACAGTAAGCAGTGAGCAACCACAATCATTTGGAAATCATACCCTTGGAAATTCCTACATCCATATGCTATTTTCCTTTGTGTTGCAGATAATAATACATGTTTCATGTAGCACTTATCAAAACTAATGATAATATTAATAAAAAAGAATGTCCACGAATATTTTGGTGAATTTGGTTCCCTGTGACACATTAGCCTCCTGCATCTGATGTGGTTGGGCACTTGGATGGCTGCCAGAGAATAATGGAAACATCTGTGAATTCTGGAAGTTTCACATGGATGGATGTTCACTGGCACTGTCAAAAACAGGCTGTGAACTAACCATGCCCCACTTGACTGAAATAATTAACAGCAACTGTAGTATTTAATGCACAAGGAAATCCCTAGACCATCATAATCCAGCAGAGTCCAAACTTCTCATCTAATTAACTCCACCCAAAGTAGTCTTCTCATGCTCAGAAAAAAAAAAGAATCATTAAAATATTTCAGGTAAGTTCCATCCAGTTAGACACAGGCACATCTGAAATCACTCAAAGCTACATAGTAAAGTCCATGTGAATAAATAAGGTGTGCCTCTGCAGCTGTGTTTGATATGAAATGCTTGCCTAACTCTTTACCATTTAAAGTCTTTTACTTGCATTTTGGGTGAGTTGTCATGCCTAAAAGACTTCTGACACAGTGAAATCAGAGGGAAGAGCAGCAGATTTTGTTCATCTTGACTTTAGCAAGGTTTTTGACACTATCTCCCAAAATATCATCACTGACAAGCTGATGAAATACAGACTAAATAAACAGAGAGGTGATTGAAAACTGATTGAACTCTGAGTTCAAAGGGTTGTGATCCACCTCATGAAGTTCATTTGGTGGCAAGTACTCAAGAAGTTGATAGTGAGACCAATACAGTATTAATGAGTACACCCTCAGCAAAGTTGCAGATGATGCAAAACTGGGAGGAGTGGTTTGCACAACACATGCTTGTGTCTCCGTTCAGCAGGCTGGAGAAACAAGCTGCCAAGAATTTCATGAAGTATGGCAAAGGGAAATCACAAGTCCTGAAACTGAGTTGATCAGTATCCCCAGTACATGCTGGGGGTCAGTTGGATGGAAAGCAGTTTTGCAAAAAAACCCCACCCCTGGGGGTTCCTGATGGACATCGGGTTGAATATGAGTTTATTGTGGCCCCTTGCAGCAGAGAACAACTGCATTAGGAAAAGCATCACCAGCAGGTAAAAGGAAGTATGAATGGAAGATTCTGGTAAAACAAGCTGTGGCTGACAGGATTTCAAGAGGATTCTGGTAAAACAAGGTTAAATTGGTTAGTTTCATTATGTGACACCTGTTTTTTTTTCATGGAGAGAATCCTTGAGTCTGAGGAGCTTGCTGATGTGCTTGGTGCCAACTGAACTTCCAAAGGCCACATTCCCAGCAAAGTTTCTTCTGTCACATGGGTGGTGCTGCTTTGTTGTCTTGTCTGACACCTTTTTTAAAACCAGTTCCAGTTACAACACCATTTATCCAAAGCATTCCTAGGAATGTGTATATGGGGTTTTTTGCATATGGGAGGTTGTGCTACTGCAAGGAAGTATTGCAAACATAAAGAGATCAGTCAGTTCTGTTTTTGTAATAGTATTTAAAAAAAATATTTCCCACTGCTACCATCTAGGAAATACGTATATGTTTCCAATAAAAATGTTTTTATATATATAAAGATATATATGATATATATATATACATTTTATATAGACATTATATATGTATGTTAGATATATAATACATTTTATAATATATATTACATAAATATATATATGTTTCCAATAAAAATGTTTTTTTATATATGTATTTTATACATATAAAAAGACAGTGTTCTAGTAAGATAACAATATTTTTCCAGAAACAGTTTTCTGTGGAAAATATGAAAGTGAAAAATGTTTAGTTAACTTCTGGTTGTTAATTCTGAATCTATCTCTCCTTCTTTTGACCTTTCTTATTTGATCTGCAGCAGAAAAAATAAAATGAAGAAATTTTTCCTGAACTTTTTTCTTCGAAATAACTCAAATCATAAATAGGAAAAGAACCTCATGAAATATTTTTTTTGTGAATCTTGTAACACAAATTTTTAGACCCAGTCAGATCACAGATGCTTCATATAAGAAACTACTTTTTTGGCTACTTAAAAGCAACAATCTCTGAACATTCTGAACTTAAATTTTTCTTATCACTCATTTTATATTATCCATTGTAATATACAATGACCTTATAGCGGCCTTCTAGTACCTGAAGGGCCTACAGAGAAGCTGGGGAGGGACTTTTAAGAAGGGCAGCGACTGATAGGACAATGGGGAATGGTTTTAAATTGGAAAGTAGTAGATTTAGATTGGATATTAGGAAGAAATTCTTCACTATGAGGGTGATGGGACACTGGCACAGGTTGTCCAGGGAGGTGGTGGCTGCCTCCTCCCTGGCAGTGTTTGAAGCCAGGTTTGATGGGGCCTTGAGCAGCCTGGTCTACTGAGAGGTGTCCCTGTACCAGGCACATCAAGTTGTAACTTGATGATCCTTAAGGTCCTTTTCAACCCCAAACATTCTATGATTCTATGAGTCTATAATTGCCTCATGGTCTCTCAGCAAATAAATTTCAGTAACATTTAAACAGAAGTCTTTATTATATTTAAATCTTACATTGTATAGGTTTACTTTTCATCTTTTTAAAATTAATATACTGATGGAGAATGACAGTTGTGATTGTTCACATTTTTAATTCAATTTGCTTTGTCTAACAGTTTGTGATAGCGTTTTTCAATGCCTTGGTCAGTTCCAATCCTGTGAATCTGAACAAGTTACTTGCATTTAAACTCTTTGAGAAAGAAGTATCTACTTAGTTGAGACTGTCATAAAAACCAGATTTATGGTCAACGGACTGTTATCTATTTCTTTTGACATCATGTTCAGAATGTTGTGGTTCCCCCCCCAAAAGAAACAATCCCAAAACGCCAGGACTAACAACCAACTGCTGAACAATTTAACAAGCTATTCTATCGAAAGATCTACTGGCTGCATACAAATTTTTAATTTATTGTAGTCTTTGTAAATTCCCTTAAGTAAATACATTTGAGTGTGTTAGTAATTTCAGAGGGTGCATTGAGTTCCTTCTCAGCCTCATCTATTGTGTGAATGTCTTTCCCAAACCCAGGGCTTGAGTTTATGGCCATTAGACAGAAATAGAAAGCTTTTTGCTGGCCTTAGTGGGCTTTGCTTCAGCCTCTGGGTTTGGCATTAGAGATATGAGTATGTGATTTAGTCACTGACTCAAAATATTTTCCAGTATCCAATAGTGGATGGAGATTGTTCAGATATTGTCTCAATACAGATGATTGTCATTACATTATAACTCTAAGGGAAATTTATTCTTGATATTCCCTAAAAACTAGCCAGTGCTCCAGCCTACAGAAAATAAACTTTCAACAGGATGATGCATCTTCATAAGCCAAAAATCTACTATGTGCTTTTATTGTACCGTGCAAACATAGAATCTATTCTCTTCTACCAGTGATCATGGACTGTATCAAGTTCCAGACAAACTAGGACAAAAATATTGCAACCTAAAGTTTCATTTTTTACTTTCTATGGCCATAAGGGGCCACGCTAAAGAGAATCATCATTCTTCTGTCTTCTACTGGATGCAAGAATAGATTTTCTGAGTTAAGTTTATTAATAAGAGAGAGGAAAGAGGAAATGCCTAGAAGGGGACATGTGACAGAAGAGTTGTGAGTTAAAAGAGAACCCTGCTCAGAAATACACAAGAGGAAAAGAGAGAGGAAGAGTGATGTGTTTTAGTTCAATACATTTCTAAAGACTCTTGCAACGCATCCTATTTTTTATGAGGCAAGCACCGTGGGCTCTTAGACTGAGTCTCCAAAGTGTTGGTTGCTGTTTCAGCGTCCTCTGTAACTACTGCTTGTGACTCAGTTCTTCATCTATGAAATAGGGATGCCTCAAGTCACCTGGGGATAACGGAAGCTACTTTGTTTGTAAAGCATTCTGAGTTCACCATTGAGAAGTGCTAGGGAAGAGCAATGTAATGCTCATGCTATAGTCTTTCTTACTTCATCTTTTATTTTTTTAAATGGGTTCTACTTTTTCTCGTGCTTCCCAAGCTTTTTGCAGCATGAGCACGTATGTAATTATTAAACATACATAAATGGAGTGAATTTCAAGTGCCAGGAGTGGGCACACAGTCTCCTTATTCAGAATTTCATAAGGGGTGTTAATATGCAGAGTTGGTGTGTGCACTTGGCAGCTGCACTGACATGATAGAGTGTCAGCTTCTTTGTTAATGATCCGCATAGGAAAGTATCCCCACATAGGCCTTGACAATTGACATACCATTACAGTCTATTGCGTCAATAATCCATGCATTCAAGTGCTCCCCACTCTTACAGACAAGCCTGACACAATAGTCTATAATAGCTCTGTGCAGTATGTGAACAGGAGGCCTTGATATCAGAGTATGATGCCTCTGAAAGAGACGATATGGTCTAGCGTGTAAATGATCCATGTATTACAAGTATACTGATCCTCAAGGATCTTTGGATCTGATATAGTCTCAAGAAGAGTTTCTTTAAAAAAAAATAAGAAAAAAAAAGGGATGTTTGGATTTTAAAACAAAAGCTTTTCTTCTTGAAAAATTACAGCAGAAATGTAGGCTGACATCCCTAACATCTGTGCAGGGAACTGAGCTGGAAATTGGTATGAAGTCCTGTTCCATCCTGATGACATTAAAATAGCACCTTCTTCCTCAGTGACAGCTTTCTGTGGATTGAATCACACAAGCTGCCTGCTGTGGCAAAAATAACCTGTGACTCTTTTAGCGTTCCACAGTCAATGAGCCAAATCTGTGTCTACACAACCGTCGCTGCTGTGACCACAACCGAGCAGAGGCACAACCAGATTATCTACCAAGAGCAGTTTAGCAGCTCAGCATGGCATGGAGCTTTGCTTGCCTGAGTAGGTGGGTGAATATTCACTCAGGAAGCACTTGCTGAGCTCCCCGTGGTTCCAGCTAGAAGGTCTGTGGCATCTGAATTAGTTAATTTTTAAGCTAGCCTTCATATGTTGACAGCATAGTGCAGTGTAGTTATATATTAAATATCAGTGCTATGCCAAAGCTGTTTTACCTGTGCCAACTCTAAACCAACAGGTTTCTCAATTCTGGATGCCATTATCCTAGAAACAAAAATAAATACTCAAAAGAATGAAAAAGAACTGATCGATGGATGGTGTCTTTGTTAGGACACCCAAGAGATGCCACAGTGGTAACACCGGGTAGCAGCTGTAGGTCAAGCTAGAAGTTTGCCACCTGATTTTTAACACATTACAAGAAGATACCAATTTACTGGTTTTGCTCGATTTTCTACATAGCTGTCTGGCTGGTTTAACTATAGTGCTATTTAAGCAGTTCCTAGAGGAACACAGTGCCTAAAGAGCTTTCATAGGGCATCAGCCTTTCACTTTTGCTGAGTGCTTATTGGCACATTCATGTGTGTGTATTTTACAAGTGATGTGTTGCTCTAATACAAGAAACCAGTGAACAAACACCAACCATTGGACAGCTATCAGATTTCATACCAGCTACAAGTAAACCTTTAGACCTTTGTTCAATATACATCTTTTAGTGCACTTTCTTTCTGTCATTCAGCCCCAAAGGATTCATAGTCTTTTTACTTGCTTACCTACTGATTTCATAAAGTGGCAGCTTCTTGGCAGTTGTTTGTTTGTTTGGGTTTTTTTAGTTTGTTTTATTTTGGGGGTTTGGGGGGGGGGGGTGTTGTGTGTGATTTGTTTGTTTGTTTATGTTGGGTTTTTTTTCAGAAGAAATGTGTTGGGTGGTAATTCAAACATGCCCTCTACATTCTGAATAGAAGCTGAGAAAGGCCACTTTTAAAAAACATTTTCCTCTTTCTCTTTAGCTCTGCTTTATTTAAGATGGGCTTTTTGCCTACATGTTCTTTGAAGGAGGACATTCTTGTAATTCAGCCTATACAGGAAGGGGGTCAGGAGTTTCTCTCTCCATTAATCCTTCAAATATTTCCTTTCTTACTTCCCAGACACTGAAAGAAGGATCCTTTATTTTTCAATTACTGTAAGTGGCTTTCCTAAAATGGAAAGAAATGATGCTACAGGACCTACATCTTACCCTTGGAGGTTTGGTACATATGTCTCTGTTATTAAGGAGAAAGCTGAGAGAAACTGGTTTTGATGTCACTTAAACATATGCAAAGTGGATGTTATATGGTACCACTCTGACTTGTACAAGAATATGGCAATACCTATTATCTACTCAAACTGACTACCTTATTATTGTAGCACTCATATGATCATTGTTCAGCAGTCTTTGGAAACAAAGGCTATTTTTAGTTAGTGACTTTTGACATTACTTTAATATGCATCAGGGCCAGTCTGTAAGTTCTTCTGGCATTTGTTGTTAACAAAACTGTGGTTCTAATCATGCTGGTAGGATTTAACTCACTTAACTACAGCCATATGGAAGCTGGGTATCCAGTCTAAGCTAATCTTCTAATCTCCATGTACAGTCAGGTGAGAAGTAGGCACTTCCAAGGGACAGTTGATCCTAGTCTAAAATAAATACATAAGAGAGAATTAATTTGAAGTACTGATCTGTTGCATAGTTAAATTTAGGTGGCAGGGATCCTGTTCACTTTGTTGATCCATACATAAAATGCTAGAACCTCAAGGTCCCAGCTGGGACTCAGTCATACTGAATGCTGTACTGAATTAAATAGATTTATGACTCATGTCATTATGGCTATCAATAGACTTCAGGGTTTTCACACTGTCTAATTTTAGGCACAGAACTTGAGTGTTTAAGTGCTTAAGGTCAGTGCATAAGCAGAAGTTC
This sequence comes from Laterallus jamaicensis coturniculus, assembly GCA_022605575.1. NCBI lineage: Eukaryota > Metazoa > Chordata > Aves > Gruiformes > Rallidae > Laterallus > Laterallus jamaicensis. Next base: position 6,396,822 of record JAKCOX010000023.1, on the reverse strand, counting down.
TGAATCAGTGGAGGAACTTGTCTTCCTCTGTTTATTGTGGAGGGAATCTGGTACTCTCTTGAAATAGGTGCCTGTGATTAAGCAGTGTGAATTTTTACTTTCCTCCTCTCTTTAGTAGCTGCTCTGTAAGAGAGATCTTGGAGTCTGCTGTTTATTTGTCTTTGGGTTTGTTGGTTGGTTTGGGGTGTTTTCTCACTTCAATAGCAAAAGTGTCTTTATATCTTGTTCAGGAAAAACAAGCTGACATTAGTTGCCTCCTGCAGTATGTGGATAAACATGAATAGCCTTCAGAATAGCCTTAATTACTGCTTGTACTGAAATGTTTTGCTGCATCAGGGCTACTAAATATGCTAAATATCCGAGGTTCGTATCCCAACACTATCCCAAGGAGGATCAGCGGCACCACAGTTACTCTGTAAAGAAGAAAGAGCTCATTTAGAGTACAAAAAAAGTGGTATGTAAAAGAAGACAAAATTGGTGAGAAATAAATAACCTCTATCTTGCTCTTTACATATGTTATTTCATGCAAATACTGGCATTAATGCTATGCTTAAGGTTGAGTTTATAATTGCAGAAAGTCAGAATTTTCAGATTTTATGTTCCTGTCATAATACCATGGAACGTTGAACCCAAAGTGTCAAAACTCCCTATGACTGTTGATCCTGAACTGAGGCATTATTAACTGAATTTTATCTTTTTTTTTTAAATAGGAGACCTACTAAGATGTGTTTTCAATGCTAGTAGACCATCTTGTCATCTGCACAGAACTGTTTAGAGTGCTTCTTATGTCAGCCTATTCTCAAGAGATCCTGCAGTTGAACTGGAATCCTACCAGTAGAATATAAACAGAGACTGATCTGGTAAGGGTGGGCCACTATGAAAGTTCAGTCAAATTAAATGGAGCTGAAGATTTTTGGTGCATCCTTTTTGTTGTTTTTACTAATTTAACCACCAATGTGAGTGGTAAACATTAGTGGCATGATATTATGCTGAGAAGTTTATTGAATAAAGCATAACAATGAACTGACATTTTTGGAATTCAAAGATTTTTGTCATAAACCTTGGGAAATTAAAATAAAATACGACACATATCAATGCTAAGGTGAACTTTGCTCAGCTCTGAGCTCAGTATGTGTTACTTTGTTTTCTTTCAAACTATGTGATGACAGACTGGTAAAAATTTTATTCAATAGCATGATGTTCTTGTAATTAAATGGTAAAAAGTAATCATCATAGGCATCATATATCATTACCTGTTCAGCTGAGAGTTATGGGATTTTCATACTGTTTAATATTTCTATTTAACAAAATTTCTAGCACCCATGGATTGCACTGTTTCACTGCAAGATTTACAATCCTGTGGTAACTCCAAGGAATAGGGTGAGTCAAAAAAACTTCAAGGATACTGTGTGATCACAGAATCACAGAATGACTAGGTTGGAAATGATCTTTGAGATCTTCGCGTCCAACTGTACCTGTCCTCTACTAAACCATATACCTGAACACCTCATCTACCCATCTTTTAAATACATCCAGGGTCGGTGACTCAACCACCTCCCTGGGCAGCCTGTCCCAATGCCCGATAACCCTTTCGGTGAAGAACTTTTTCCCCAATGTCTAATCTGAACCTGCCCTGGCGCAGCTAGAATCCACTCCTTCTAGTGCTATCATCTGTCACTTGGATGAAGAGACTGACACCGACACCTCTACAACCTCCTTTCAGGTAATTGTAGGCGGTGATCAGGCCTCCCCTCAGCCTCCTCTTCTCCAGGCTACACAATCCCAGTTTTCTCAGCCACTCCTTGTAAGGTTTGCTCTCCAGCCCCTTCACCAGCCTGGTTGTCCTTCTCTGGACAAGCTCCAGGAGCTTGATATCTCATGGTGGTATTCATATTTGTCCCCACAAATTTTCACTAGCTGTGAATAGTTAAAAACATGATTATTTCTAAACCAGTAAACCATACAAAATGGTGGAACTAGTAGTGATTTACAAGTAGCCCATTGCTCTATTATAGTTGCTCCAAGTGAACTTAACATGACCTCCTCTACATAGGAAACTAAAAATTACCTGGTATCTGATAGGCAAGTATAATTTATTGTCTAGACACAATGGATATTGGAGTCACAGTTGAAGTCTTATTATTTTAGACAGAGTGGTATTCTAATTAATAATCCCCTCCAGAAAAATGTACTGTCCTCACAAACTAGGGTCCAAATTCTAGAGCAATATGTTAAAAAAGAACATTTTCCTTGTTTTCTCAACCTTGCCTTTCCAGAGTACCAGGATGATATGACCCACTCTGATCCCACGGGTGTCTGTCACAATGAGATAGCATGCTTAGATGAGCAGTAAATCTGTGCAGTTGGGATGCAGAATTGAAACTTATCCTGGTTCATATGTAACTGCATATGAGGACTTTGTTGTGTGCTGATCTTTACAGATACTTTTAAGAACCTGTTATTTTCCTGAAATTGCTGCCATATGTTCAGTGATATAGTATAAAGCAAGTTAAAAATTATTAAAATTAATTTGGAATAGTGGACAACAATAGTTTATAGCACACTGATTTTCATCATCTTGTTAGTTGCTGAATTCATGTGAATTCACTGTGAAATGCAACCAGGCTAAAAAGCTCCCGTGTAGTAATATGAAAGGGTAAGGTGTAAAAGGATTTCAGTATTCAGTAAGAATTATTCCTCCAGCATAAATAGAAATTACAGCTGAGATTTGTTTTGAAGCCTCAGACTGAGATGCTGGTTTTTGTACTTAAAATGTGCTTATTTGCTTATATTACTTTGTGTTCTTTGGCAGAGTCCAGAAGACTCTTACCTGTACAACCTGTATTTAAAATCTCTAACGTATAGGAGATGTCAGGTAAATTCTGATAAAAAGAGCAGCCTTTCTTCACCATCACCATCACCATCACCATCACCATCACCATCACCATCACCATCACCATCACCATCACCATCACCATAACAATCACCACCACCACCACCACCACCACCACCACCACCACCACCATACACTTATTTCAGGTTATCTGAGATATCTGGTATTATTTGAAATGACAAATGTGTGTTTTGAAACAATAATCCTAGATTTCCTAGCCTTATGCTGACTTTTCAGACAGCAACCTGTATTGAGATGTAATGATTAAGGATGTGGCTTCATATAAAACATGGCAATTACTTGTTCATTTTAATTCTGAAAATGCCATAGTTTTTCTTGCTGTTTATTTCCTAACTGCCCAATGATCAGAGTTACAATAGCAAAATATGTATGTACACTGGCACAAACATGCAGATAGCCCCTTAGAAATATGAAGTATGACTATATATAGACTATATGAAAAAAGACAATAGAATTAAATGGACAATAACTCCAAACTAAATTGGCCCAACCATAAATATGTTGAGGATCAAATAGGATTGACTTTAAACTAAGTTAAGTTTAGTGTAACACAAGCTGTGGAATGAATCTGGGCTAGAACATAAAGACATCCAAATGGTGGCTCACTCAGAACACACTTTCCTTAGGCGTACGCGAGGTTGGTTCCTTGACAATTGTTTACTAGCAGCTTTTAAGACACAAACAGCTGTGAGTGACAACAGTCTGTCACAAAATTTGTCTAAGTTCATGGCAGAGAGCTGCAAACTCTGACACCTACTGAAAGAGGTATCGTATTTGCAAGCAGTCAAAAGTGATTGAAAACCAGATGAATCTGTTAGGATACCTCATGCCATTGAACACTGTTGCCTATGCCAAATATGCATTCGTAATCTACAATCTGTTATCTACTAGCACTGATGCTATAAGGTAGCATTGTTAAGAGTTCATTAATATGTAGATATCTACTCTGAAATAAAACATCATATTTAATCAGAAATAAATCAACATGATTCATAAGATTCAACCAACATTACCACAGATGGAATATTTAGACTACTCTCTCCTCTGAGTTGCAGCATTTTTATATGATTCCTAACAGAATATAGAAGAAAATCAACAGTAGGATTATACATCAGGGGAATACACTGCGAAAATCTACTGCCTTTAATAGTAAAGAATTATGCTTGGGATAACCACAGTTGTAATTACTTTACATGCATAGGCACTCTGATTGCACACCATGATGGGCAACAGATTTGGTAGTACTGTTTCTGTTATTTAATTATTAGAGTTGGCCTGGAATTGTTCCTCCTTGATTGTACTTAGCTTAATCAAATATGACTTGAGCATCTGAGTTGGCACAAACCCTGCAGGAACCCACTGAAATGACAAGGAAGTGAAAAGCTACTCTTTCATTCCTTTACGTCTTAATTTGGCAATTTCTGGAAGGACTGAGGAACCAGGACAAGTGCCAGGAACAGGCGAGCTCTGTGAGCTCCTTTAATGGAAGTGTAAGCAATACAGCGGCGTCTGCTCGAGGGCTTGTCTACACGTGGGAAAGCCATGTCAGCACAACAAGCAATAGAGATGTAGCTACATCAGTGCTGATTTCCCTTCTCTTCATAAGTCCTGACTCTTGCTGTGGCTGCAGTCAACTGTTCCTGGCAGGATGCCTCAAGAGTCCCAGGGGAGGTCACCCAGGGACCAGTCTGACTGCAGACAGGACTCCCGGACTCTGGGATAGGGGGCAATAGTCCCCTTTCCTCCTCCTCCAGGCCAAGTGGGCTCCCACTCAGCTACCTCCAGCTCTAGGCATAACAGTGAGAGCAAGAATGGAGACAAGGCAAATCTTGGTTGCGATTACTCTTGTTAGTCAGGGAATGCACTGCGTAGAGAGCACGGGTGCCCCTGTTGGGCACAGGGACCATGATCACCAAATTGCCTGGGACTGCAACTATGTCACAAGGTTGGTCCTAAGAATCATGCAAATGCGGTGTACCTCTCAAGATCTCTTTCCATGACACTTTGCATGGTATAATGTGGCAAACTCGCTCCTTCTTCTTGCCTGATCTACAATATTCCATACATTTCTTCCCAGATTCTTTTTCATTGACTGGCAAAAGCAATTGTTTTTGCCCACTATCACCTGTCCATTGATACTATCTGTTCAGTATTGCAATCAGGATCATCCTTATGGCCATGGACCTGCTGTGATGGATGTTATAAAGAAAATGATACTACTAAAAAGACAAACCAGATCAAGCAAGAGAAAGCAAGTTTTGTTGGTCAGGCAAAGTGAGCATAATAATAAATGTTTCATGGCTTAGTTTCACATTTCCAGTTATAGTATGTATTTTGCTTTCCACAAAACCCAAGCAGCATAAAAGGGTAAAGAGAGCAAAAGAGCATCACCTCTAAAAACTGTTCACTTACTGAACCCATCTGCATTCTGTATATTACTTGAGAAATTTTCACACTGCCTGTTTAGTACCTTTTGTTAATATTGGTGACTGTATTAGCTGAGATAATTTTATTTTTCCTGTTACATTTCCTGAAACTTTTGAAATGGAAGACCATGAATAATCAATGACAACAGTGTGAAGCTTTCAGTATTGTTGGTGTGTTTCAAAAAAAAGATAATATATAAATATTTTTACAAATAAGTCATTAGACAGTTGCCAAGAAATGTCTTTTAGGGCACTTGGAATGCCCTAATTTTTCATGTCACATTTTGTTTATTAATAGCTCCAGATTGTTTGCTCAAGAGACTTTTCAAGACTGTATACAATTTGCTCCATGTTTAGCAGGAATAAAAATTTTGCAAGAATAAATGCTCAGTCATGAACAATTTTCGTGATGATGAGAAAAGTCTGATGAGTGTAGTCAGCAAGGTTTTGGGGATAAGCATTGATATAATGGTAGTTTTCTCAGTTTACTGACAGTGATATAAATTAGTTTAAGGTACTAAAAATGAAAGCTTTTTTTGTTGAGTCATAGGTTAGAACCATATAGCATTTTATTTTTATTAGTAACATTTTAATTAATAGCACTTTTATTAAAAACTCAGGGATTTAACCTGTGACAATATTTTAGTGGTTTTTAGACTAGCCAATGGCAAACATAACTTTCACTGGATCTACAGGCACATGACCAAGATACATCAGATATTTCAAAAATCGGTCTTTTATTTATATATCTCTCCTTAAATTCTGGGTGCTTTCTAGACTGCTAAAAATGCAGTATTGTCTCAGAGCTCTGAAGGAGCCTTCCTGATTCGGGCCAATACTTGCAGCTCTGTTTCTGCCTGTGATTTGCTGAAGCTTTACAATGCAGCTCAGAATTGGTTGCTAAAAGTGTTGTCAAGACGAAAATTAATATCCATAAGAAATTAAAATTTTATTGGAGAAAATATCCTGTAAAAATTTAGCTTCTATCTTTTCAGCTAAGAGTTTATTAAAACAGGGTTTCCAGATGTTTAATTTAATATGTAGGAGGGCTGAATGAACTTCTTCACTGCCTTTAAACAGTTAGCAGTTTCCGACTTGTAAATACCTCCTTACTTACACTGCCTGCAGATCAAACTCCGTTTCACTGCAGCATCAATGCTTTTAAGGCTAAGTGATTGGCCCTTTAACCCTCCCATCCATTCCCCACTCCCCAGTATATATTTTTCAAAAATATTTTACTTGCACAATAGTATCTTCTGTAACAATGAAGGATGCACTGCATACTCTTGGGTGGTATTGCCATTGTGAAAACACTGATAGAAGATAATCTCATCAGCCTTTCTCAATAAAACATAGAGATAAAACATTTTCAGTCCAAAGGACAGTATGTACACTACTTGGCACTGCAGCAATCCATTTTCTTACTCTCATGTGGCTAGCTAAATATGTGGGATCTTGTAGGTTTATCTACTTAGAAGAAAAAACAGATAATAAACATTCTCATACATAGTTTTTTAAACGACTTTGCAGATTCAGATATGTTTCTACTTCTGTCTCTGACACATGCTTTCCTTGCTAGGACACTCCAATTATTTCATATATACAAATCCTGCATGGAGTTTAACACTTTTTTTACAGCTATCTTAAATGAAGAACTGAAGTTTTAACCCTCAGTTTCAACAGAGTATTTTTGAAGAACGGCTAGGCATAAGGAAAGTCCTGTTACCTAAAAATTTTCTTTTAGAGTAGCAGTTCGTGTTTGTTTTTAAAACAGTGCACTTATTTTAAAAGTATGGGGAAAAATAATTTCTTTCTACCTCTCTATACTCTCATTACAGGATTTACTGCTAATATTGCTATCAGTTATTATAGGCTAAGGTAGTTTCCAGACCTCCCAATAAAAATGAGCTTATCTCTGTATCACATTCAGTATATACTTATATGAAGACAACTGCAGTCTAATTTGTGGTGAAAAGCCTGATTCAGCTGAGATAAGTTTAAAATCCATTATACAGTTTGTCAGATGTCTTTGAAAAAAAGATTTGAAAATCTCTTTTATAACCCTCATGTTAGCATGCATGCTCTCTACATGAGGAGGGTATGGCTTGTGATGTTAGAAGATATTATGGTTGAAATTATTAAAGCTAGTATTCAGATGGAGCAGAATGTTAACCTTAAATGCCTAGTCCTGCAGTTTGATGTAAAGGGCCAGACGGCAGCCGTCCCTTATTCCCTTGCACATTTCCAGAAAGGTCTGGGTACCTAATGGATTTCTGAGAGTAGGATTGAGGGTGAAGGCTCAATATAAATACCGCAGCAAGTTGCATCCTCTCTACTTGAATGAATTAAAGTCCTTTCCCACAGCTTCCTTGACATTTTTCAGAATTTTAAGATTGCAACAAGTGAAAAAAAAATTATTGCTATCTTAATTAAAAAACACACCACAAAACCGAAGCAAAAAAAGACCCCAAACAACAACTGAAAAAAACCCCAGACCCAAAAAGGCAAATAATCCTGTCTTTGCCACACTTCTTTCTTGAATGTCTGAATGTATAAATTTGTGACACTTGACCAATGGGGAAGTATAGTCCATATTTGTCATATGACAGCTAGGATAAATATAGTTGAATTTTGTGAAAATTGCAAGGAACACAGCCTAGCTAACACCCTTTCTGTACAATGATTATCTTTCCTGGTTTAATAAACTGCACAGCAGTTTATAAAATGTTTAAGCTTAATGTTACAGGATAACGAACTCAAATAATGATACTGCAAATCCATAATGGCAAATGTATTTCAGTATGAATAAATTATGGGAGTCTCAGTGAGCAACAAATGAAGCCATCATTGGAAGAAAGTGGTTTGAATATTTCTGAGCAAGAATATGTTAATCTAGGTGTTCCAGGGTGAAGTGACCAGGTAAAGATGCTCTCTTATATCCACAGCACTGGAGACCTTGAAAACACAGACCTCTATTTCTAAACCCTTCCTTTGGATAAAAGTTACAAGCAGCAAGTGAAAACTACCAAGCAAGACTCAGGGTACAAGTCTTGCTGCAAGTATTTCCTTACCACAAGGACAGGAGCCACCCCACTTCATCCCATTTTACAGTCAGAGTTGTAGAGACAGACTGCAGAGCCTGGTGCAAATCACACCATTTAGCTTCAGCTTTTGGTCTACATCTAAACATACCATTTAAATCTGTAAAGAGATTTTTTCCTCCACTCTACTTAGCCCAGCTTTTGGGCTAAATAAATAACTTGCTGTGGCATAAAGTTCTGAGCCTGCTTAGCTCTTTTTCTTTGTTCACTTGCCCATTTCTTTATTTTGCTTTATACCTTGAACTGCAATCTATTTGATTCGCGTCTCACGCCATATTAAATTAAGTGTCAAGCCTCTAAAAAGGGCAACAAAGGTCTGATCTGACCCAAGACCAGAGGTAGCTCTCTTTCCCTCACTTCCTTGCTGCTACAGAAGCAAAAAACATGCCTTTTTTTGGTGCCCAGTGGGTAGCACAATAAAAACACTGAGGAGAAAGCTCTTCTCCACCCCCCACCTTGTTCTTGACTGCTCGTTCTCTCATCTCTTGGGGAGTGCAAGTTGAAGTGGTAGCCTGATATGTTTTCTCTTCATTCACGAATTATTTAAATAATGAGATTAAATAGATCTTCCTGGCATGGAGAACGGATCTATCAGTTGGCAGAGACTGAGACAACATATCAATCTATACTCGACATATTGTTTTCTGAAACACCAGTACCAGCCTCTACCAGAGACAGGACAGGAAGACTCTTTTGTTGGCCATTCTTCTAGTCTTAGTGTTGTAACAGGCCAGAGAAATAATCACCGAGGAGCATAATATTCCAAGGGTTCTTCGCACCAGGACATCACTGCTTCTTCACAGCTTTTCATTTACAAGTTTTTTCATTTTTAATTGTACCACTTACAAGGCCTCCTTGAAAACCTATTTTAGTTTATATTCTGCCTGGCATATTGATATTCCAGTGCAAGTGCCCACTATCCCCCAAAATGAATTTCAAGTGTATAAATAAACTCTGTAAACTCTTTCATGGCTAAACACTAGTGAATTGAGAAGTAGGAAATGAAAAAGACATCAGGAAAATTGCTCTGCTCCTTGGGATGAAAAGGGTCCAGCACTAATCATTGTCCAGTTAGTTTACACACGTTTCTTGCTACGTTGTTATTACTTCTGTCCTCTTTTTAATGAAGCAAACATTAAAGTAATATTATTTCAGTTGAGGGTTGGTATCTATAGCTTATACCTTGTGATGTTAATTAAAAACATAATTTTTATGTACTTATCACAAAGGAAATATCATTTCATTAAAATCCAATTAGATTCAGACAATATCTGTAAAGACTACTGAATAACTGCTGTTTGAACATAGTCTGCTTTGTTCTATTTTCATCACCCGAATAAAAGCAACCACAACAAACAAACCAAAGAAAAGGATTTTTTTTATTAATCTCTGAGGTTACAGATCCACTCGCATTTAGAACAGCTTTTTATGTGAAAAACATACCAAAGATTTTATGTTTCACTTACTGCCGCATGAGTGACCTTATTTTAGAATAGTCTTATTTTCCTTCCCATATTTATAAAATAAAATATATTTATTTTGGTAGAATGGATGCCTTTGTAGAAGCAGCTTGTCTCTTACAAAATAATTCCACATTCTCAGTAATGTTACAAGAATGCTACAGAGTTTAATGGATTACTGCCTGCAAAGTAGTGAGGACTCACGATAACACATGGTAAGTGCAATACAGAACAAGAATTGTTCCTCCATTTTGTCTTACTATAATTAGCCGTCTTGCTGCACAGGCCATTATCTTGCCATTGATTTACTCCCCGAATTTCCTTGAAAATCAGTATGAGTTTTCTCTATGAACTGAATCAGGAAATGTTTACATTTTTAATTTTTTTTTTTAACTTTCTCGGTGGGTACTGTTTTTTGGGATAATGTTTTTGTCTTTCAGTCATGTGAGAGTCAATAAACAAGGGAGTGAGGCTGTCACTACTCTTCCCAAAGGGTCAGGGAAACAGAAGGAAAGAGGTGAAAGGTCTGATGGGATTGGGATTTGGCTAAATGGAATTTTGTGAGTTGACTCTAGACTAGGAAAATTTTGATCCCAGCTGTAACCTCTTCTTTTGATTTATTCTAATTATTTTAAATTTATCTGCCTTATGTTAACAAAAAAACCCAACCCAAACCACAAATATCCTAAGGGAAGGCAGACAGCTAGTGATGAGGTCTGAACTGTCTGAGTCAGAAGTCTGTTTCTTCTGATTCAGCAGTTAAGAATGACTGCCACAAAAAATAAGATGCCCACACAGAAATAGCAGTTGCGCGGTTTCCTATCAGTAGTATCTGTAATCACTGAGGCAGGAATGCTGATTCAAAACGTTTGCAAAGAAAGACACTACTGTTGATAAGAACTAAAACAAAATGGTTTTGTTTGTGCTAAATATCTAAAATTACAACCAAATCAAGGTTTGAAGAAAATCTACAGAGAGATCAGTTTGTGTCTTAGCATTTTGCAGACAACCAATACAATATTTGTTTGATGTCTGCCTTATCTGTACTAAAAAATTTAGCAACTCGATTTGAGAGTAGATTGTCTTTTGATGATCCAGGTCATTGGGGAAGAAGAAAGAACTGCAGCTAATCTGCTGTAGCAGGACTATGTACTGCAAAAATGTGATTTCCTAGTTTTGGAGGTGCTAGTGGCCTAGTAAGAATAAGTCTAGTGAAAGAAGATCAAGATTAGAAACGACTAAAAAAGGAGCATCATTTGTGCTGAGGTTAGAGAGAGGTACAGGATTAAATAAAACAGGTTTTTAGTTAAACAAAAAGTTTATGAAAGCAATTGAGAATTTATGAGGCCAGACTTCTTCCTGACTAACATAGAAAATAAGACGATTAAAAAAAAGAATATGTTTTAATGGAAAACCAAATTAATATAAAATTTACTCAGAAGGCATTTTCATTTTGCTTATACTTATTTTGGCCTCAGTTGAGCAAGAACACTTGATGGCAAAAATAGAATCCTCTTCTTTCTTCTAGTATGCCCCATATTTTTAAAATAGACAATATTTTGATTCCTTCAAAACTTTGAAATAATTTGCCTCTAGACCTCAATTCAAAACCTGCTGCTTAATTCAGACTATGGAATGAAGTTTGTAATGTAAAAAGGTTCATGGACGATATCAAGAACAGAGTGGGATACAGCTTTGGCCGAGGGTGCTTGTTTTTCTTTTGACATTGTGTGCAGAGACATCTTCACCGAATGAGCATGACAAATAGAGTTTTGTTGAAAAAAAAAAAAAAGCAATAGAGAAATAACCTCCCTAACATTCCGATCCGGTTTGGGGCAAAGGCCAGCCCCGCGCCTGATCCAGTCATCAGGCAAGAGGGGTAGTGAGAGAAAAAGCACACAATGTACTGCATATTATTATTGTAACTCTTCATTCCTGGAAGTCAGCATGGAATTGGAAAGCTACTGCACAATTACTACATAAATAAAGCTTAATAGATGGGCTTCACCAATCATCTCTGGCAAGAAAAGCCACATTAAGCTCAACGTATTCTCTCCTTTCATTTAGAGAATTGCAGCTTTTGTTTCCCTTGTAAAACTACATATTTTGCCAAAAGTCAAGTTGCAATGGATATTTAATAGGAGCCTGACCTGCTAGAAATGGTTATTATGTATTGTCAAGACAGAAATAAACCCTGGCAATACCAGCATAGAGCCTGATTCAGCTGTCCTGATAGTCTAACTAGTCTTCTTCGGTTTTACATCAGTGGGTATTTTTGCTGCACAAAACCCCTCAGAATACAATCAAATATTATAATGCGGACCCCATTACAAAACAGTAGCATTCACACTGGCTCCTCTGAGCAGTAGGCAATTTTTCCATTACCAAATTAAACTTTCATTGTTCATGTATTTGTGTGAGAAAAGTGATAATTTCATTACTACTGTATTCAAAATTTGATTCAAGATGGAATGACACTTTCCTTTCTTCAAAACTGTCATATTTCATGGGGTATGACTCAAAGCAAAAATGATTGTATTCTTTCTGTCATCTTGTAAAATCTTAGCTTTTCCAGGGTATTTGGAGAATTTGCAAGGAGGAGGTATTTTTCTCATAGCTCAGCCTGCAAATGTAAAACTTAATGACATAAACTAACATGTTTTGGAAAGATCACTTTTAACAATACAAGTGATTGTGTTAGTTCAGTGAAGCTACAGATTTAAACTTTTTAAAAAGGAAAATTTATCTGTTGCTATGTTTTTGTTACATCAGCCCAAAGCATGTTGTCCATTAAGTTTAGTTTCTCTGTATAAAAAAAAAAGTGTCAATTGAATGTCAGATCCACAAGAACCCAAAATCGTGAGAGTGGTATACCTCATGATTCAGCTATACAGAGATGAATCAACAGATCTAATCAAATTATCTTTACCTTCTCTCTTCAAGGCTGACACCTAATCTGTACTTTACTACTGAGCTGAAATATAATCTGATCAGAATATTTAAAAGAAACCTGAAGAACATGAAATAAATTCAGTTCAGGTCCTCTGAGACTGAAAAGCTTAATAAGCAATTCTAGTGAATGCATTTCTGCATTTTAAACTTTTGCTTACACGGTCAGTTGGCTTGTTTTACCTCACTCTGCCTCATGACAACCTTGATATGGGAGCAGAACATGCTGTAGGAAAAGTTCTGAGCAGATGCAGAAAATACTGAAAATACTTCCTGAGTTTTTATCAATCATAAATGGCCACTGATATAAAGTTTCCATAATTCTGACAATTAGCTTTGCCTTTTGAAACATATTCCTCACTGTGGGGAAGCTAAAAGCCCATGATCCATGAAATAAAACTACTAAAACAAGGGGTTTATTTTTAAAAAAAAATCTTTAGTAAAAACCTCTGGTTTATTTCTGCTGTTCAGAGCTGTTGCATAACCAAGTTTTGGTTCTTTGGGTTTGGGGTTTTTTTGGTTGATTAGTTCATTGATTGTTGGTTGTAGGTGTTTTGTTTTGGGTTTTTTATCTGGCATCTTCTGTAGGAAACAATCCTTTAAAAAAGGGATTTTATATTGGGTACTGTCAGAAGAACATTTATAATCTTCCCAACCACCCTACCACAGGTTACCTGGAACCTCAAAAGCAGCTATACCCCGTCATGAAGATCTATCCCCTTCTTACCCCAATGACAAAAGAACCGTAAAGCCATATAGAGCTTTAAGATCTTTCGGAACTCTTGCCTAGAGCCTTTGGTCAGAATCCAGAAACTAGGTAAGTAACATAATTAAGAGCATGACATTATTTTTAGGTCAAACTCTTCCCTTCACATGATACTGTTGGCGCTTCACTACCACAACTGGTGATTTCAGCATTTCCAGCCTTAGCTATTTCAAACCATAAGGGAAGCCCCTTACATCATACAAATTGCGTTACAAATTGCAAGATTTTTCTGTTAAGTAGGGTTCTCTTTTTAATGAATTGTATAAAGGACCTTACAGACTGCAAGATTTTTCTATTAAGTAAGATTCTTTTTTTATTTGCCATCTGGGTTTCTTTGAGCCCTTTATATTCTGGGGGGTTTATTTTTGGTTTGTTTGTTGGTTTGTGGGGTTTTTTTCTTGTTATGTCACAGTTCTCAAGCCTGAAAGCTTTGATTTTATGTATTTATTTATTTTTAATGAAAGCAGAGATTCTAATGTTACCAAATGAGTACTGGAGCTAGGGCTTTAAATATCATGAGACTCATGATAAAATCACTGGAGTTGGCAACACTGCTTGAATTTGGCACAAGATCCTAAAGCTTTAAAGGAAAAACTGTGACTCATCAAACTTGCCTGGAGAGTTAAGGGAGCTGGGGGCAAGGGCTAATGGGGGTATCCTTCCATTTCAGTACTTCAGAGGAAAATCTACAAGATACAGTCCAGTAATTGTGCCAAGAAACTGCTTGCTATATAGAGAATAACAATTTCTAATTATGTACTGAAACACAGGGAATGCAGAACAGCAGAATTTTTAAAAAATACAGGTATAAACATTACCAATTACCCAGAAATGTTTTAGGAAAGAGACAGCAGTTCATGGGCTCTAAAACTACCCCAACCTTTATGCAGTATAAAACATAAAAACCTAAATGCTCCTTACACATTTGAAATGTTCTTCTCTAATGATCCTTCCTTTTCAGATGAAGTGAAATACAGAATTTGATCTTACATTTTCTCAAGGGAATTGTATATATATTTGTCGTAGTTTTGATCTGCCACCAGAAGCTAGCCTTAACTTACTGAATTATACATGACAAAGCATTAGATTAAATACATTTACATGTGTTAAGTCATAAAAATCAAGTCAGCTGCTTGCTGATTTACCTTTTTGTAGGTGATGTGGTCCTTTGTTAGTATGCAAGACTATCTTCTTAAGCTAAGCAAGCCCAAAGGTATGGGATAAAGCTGGACAGAGACCTTCCATCAAAGTGCTTTTTTAATTCTCAGCTCTTCAATTCATAAAATGATGTTTCTGGAAAATAAATAATAATTAATGTTTATCAAAATTTCCACTGGGAAATCTTTTTCCATGCCCAGGATATAAATTCTAGTGAGAAAACATCATGTTCAGGTCTTTCTACCAGCCTTCTGGCTAAGTCATGCAAAAGAAAGGCATCTCATGTTCTTATGCTCTGCTTAAGATAGATCAAGTTATCTTGCTTTTTGTAGTTTTCCTTTAGCACTAGACATCGGTGTGCATTCCTTAATGCAGAGCTGTAGTCATTTAAGGCATTGTGTCTTCCTGCTAGAAATCACCACCTTCGTGGCTTTGGTGTCTGCATATGTTCCTTATCCTCTCCAGAGCAGGTTTGATACTTTACCTGCAAATTATCTGGAAGAGGTTTTGCACTGACATAGAAGAGTAGTCTTGGCATCTTTCTCTCATGATCTGAGCTGGGAATACACATAAAAGAGAGACAACAGGAAATTTTAGGGGGCTTCAAGCTGTTGTCTTTCTATAATTTCATCAAATTAATTGCTACTCTTTTTTTTTTTCTTTTTTTTTTTTTCCCCTTTAGCCTGGTAGGAATTCTTAGCCCTACAGGTATTACTTACCTTTACCTATATACTTATCTTATGTGTGTTGAGTAGGGACCTCTATTTCCTGACTTTCGTGGGATATTTTGTTCTTGTTTTTTTGGTGCGCTTGGTTGGTTGGTTGGTTTGGGGTGTTTTTAGCTCCTGGGCTTTGGATTTCTTTTGCAAAATAGTTCAAAAGATTTAAATTTCAGCCCATTGTGGTGGTTTAGCCCCAGCCGAGGGCTGAGCCCCACACGGTTGCTTGTTCTTTTAACAAAGAGGGGAGGGGCAGTTGGGGCAGGGGATGGGGAGGAAAGGGAAATGTAAAGAGGGAAAAAAAACCAAACCAAAACCCCGCAGGTTGGGATAAGGATAGTTTACTAAAATAGCAGAAAAAGATAAAAAAGAACAACAATGATAACACGACTTTAGAGCATAAAATACAAGAAACTGGCGATACACAATGTAGTCTCTCACTGAACCACACAATTTAGGCCGTACAACCCAGAGCCATCCCAGAACCCCACCGTCCCCAAAAACCGCGCATCCTGGAGTTGTTTTTTTTTTTCCCCCAGTCCCCCTTTTAAACTGAGCATGACGTAATATTGAGAAGGAAAAACACAACTCCAAGGGAAGTCATACCTTGTGGCTTTCTAACATTTGCAGTTTTCAGAGTTGTCTGTATTTAAAATGTGTCTCCTGTTGTTTTTAACACAGAGGAATCTGTATATCAATATAAATACCAGTAATGATTTATGCTTGTGGATACAATTGGTGATTTTTAAAAAATATGTATTTTAAAATAGGTATATAAAGGGGTTTGTAGGAGTTTGTGGAGTTTAATTTGCCAATCATTGCTGAGATGTACTATAGAAGTGATACTATGGATCTGCAAGGGAAGATATTGACTGTGTCCTGAACTCAGATCTCTCACTGAGGGCTGGTAAGGATAGAGCTGACCCCCTTCTTCAGGACAGTTACCTGCTACAGGCCACTGGGAGTGGCAATTTACTGTCTAGCTAGAGGCAGCCTCTTTACTGACATTTACCATCCCACCTTGCAGAAGCATGACATGGCCTCTGCATGGTCAGCAAGCACTTTTTGTGCACAATACCAGGGAACAGAGGCCCTGTTTCTGGAGCGTTACATACCGAGAGCCTTCAGTAAAGAAGTACCTGCCACTAGCATCCTGATTCTTTGTGCTCTGGGTATTTATTCCATGCCATGGGTTAATGACCTGCAAAATGTCAAGTAAAATAACAACATTTTTTAATGTTGCACATTTGAAACTGGAGGAAACAACCTGCTTTTTGTATATTTAATTAAAAAAATGATCATTGAAATTAGTATGCATAAAGTTTATAGGGGTTTTTTTTTACAAGATGGTAAGTTATGTACCCAAGTTTCAGTCCAATGTGAATTTTCTGACTTCAGTTTTAAAACCCAGAAAAGTCTCATACAGTGGAAGTGCTGATAGTCTTCTTATCACAGAGACTGTAGTAGGTGCCACTGTAATAATCCATGCTCCTATAGTCATAGTCAACTTTTTTATACCCTATAGAAGTGGTAAATAATATTGGGACAAAATGAGTTAGGATACTTAGGATTCACTGTAGCAAAGAGAATCAGAACAACAAAAGCACTCTCACTGATGAAATTGGAAATGTTTTTTTTTAATTAACACTTCTAATTAGAATTTAACATCTCACTAGCTTCGTATGGGATTTTTCGCTTCCTTAACCTCACGGAAACCTATCTATTGGCTCTAAATAGGCAGTCACTTACCATGCACCACTTGAGGATTTCAATTAATCCCAAATCCTCTAACTTTGGTGTGTGAACTTGCATTTTTCTCTGCATGCCATTCCCTCCTGTTTCAATTTTCTTACTAAGAACCTTCTCAACAGTTTTTTTTTCTTCTTCAATTATTTGCCTCTGTTTACCTTTCTATTTAAAAACTGTGGTATTTTGATTTGAAAATGATGGGACAATGCAATATGTATACAGGCACTGGTAAAGGCTGCTTAATATAGCTCCTGGGGAGACAAGTAGCTAGGGAAACTGTGCAGAAGCTTGAACCTAAGTAGCCTCTGTCATTTTTGAAGCTAAAAAAAAAAAGGTTCCTTGAAGATACTTGGTTAAATTAATAAAAAGGCACTTAACTTGTTTAAAACAAGAAGAATATACATTTATGTTTTTAATTGCATTTCTCATTACCTGATATGTCTGAATATTTGTCTACAGCTATCTTTGGCCCTGATGAAAGCTAGATGGGTTTTGGGTGTTTAATGTATAACATCAGTTTACTTGTATTCTCACTGGGAAAGAGTTTACTTTCTTTCCTCTGAAATAGGGTTTCTCTTTTAAAAGGAAACATACAAAGACACCAACAGACTAATAGCCAAGAATGGAAATGTAAAATAGTCTAGGTCAGAGTGGAGTAAATTAATTCCCAGTACTGTGACTGTGCTGGTTTTAAAGAAATGTGAAGTTTCTCATTCCGGAGCTGGAACAGATCATAAATTTGCCCATAGTAGAAGAGAAAAACCAAGTTTCCTTGTACTATTAATTTACCTTCCTAACAGGTTGAGCACTCAAGTGCCTCACAGGCTGATCACTAGCCAGTCCTCTTTCTGTATTAGTCACTTTTGAAGTGAGTTTACTTTGATGGCCAACAAAGCAAAAAGCGTTTATACAAAAGGTTCTGTATGACTCATTATTCATAAATAGCCTGGAGTTTGTCTTGCAGTTTGCTCACTTGTTAAAAATGTGACCACGTTGGTATTAAATAGCACCATTGTAGTCTAGCACCTATGGTCTTTTTGAAGTTACACATTTTAGAAAATATGCTGTTTTGTTTTCGATCGAAAACCTGAACCACTTATCCAAGTAAACCAAAATTCCCTTCCTCTAATTATAAGCATATGAACTGCCAGCTTAGAAGTTCTTCGTAAAAATATTTACAAGACTTCATGGAAATCTCTTTTGCTAGGTGTGTTATAATGCATCCTGAAAATTCAAGAAGGAAAATAAATTACAGGTAACTCTATAAAACACTGATGTAAATGGATTGTGAGAATGTGATTACAAGTAAAATTTCCTCCTATGGTGAGTAGTAAGCCTATTACTGGCTGTAAAACCACATAGAAATATGTCTCAAATGCTTAGTCTTACGTAATGAAAGAAAGCAAAAGGTTGTGTTTTTAACCTTCCTCTGTTAAATTGCTGACAAGAGTCATGCCAACCTGGAGATAATGTGCATCCCAATATGTATCCATACAGCAAGGTCTTCAGGTGGAGTAATTTGTCTGATGAAATACTTCTTGTCTTTCAATCGACTTTCCTCAGAGTCCATAATTTCACCCCTCACTACACATAAACAAGGTCTCCACAAAATGCTGTCTTGGACTTCCATTTTTTTGGTTGCTCTTTTGTGGGTTGGGTTTGTTTGGTTTTTTGGTTTTTTTTAATGTACAGAATGCTCCCCGAGTAGGGCAGAATCCATATTCTTGGAAATGAGAAAGGAAGGTCCTAAGACCATGTAACTTCCTGGTAACTTCTAATGCGCAGCTTTTTGCCTTGCACTGGATACTTACTTTGAAAACTGGAATGTTTTTCTATCTAGGCACATCAAAGAAGGATGACCACAAGAGACATTACATTAAATTGGCTTCCATGTTCAGATAGTCCACAGAGAAGTATGTTGAAATCTGCTACCACAGTGATCATATAGGATATCATATATCTCTTTCTCTCTGAAACACAGAGATGGTTGACAGCTGGAGTATCACTTATTTGGGTCTACATGCAGCACAGTAGTTAAGTAGCAAGTACAGATAACTGATACACAAAGTGAATGCTGGAAGATCCTTATCAAAACTGCCACAATGATTTCTCATTTGGCTCTTCCATGCAAGGATATTCCATTCCCTGTATTGTGTAGGCACTCCTGAAAAGCCACGTTTTCATTACACCAAAGTCAACACCAAATGCTCAAACAGTCCAGTTAACACACTGTGATTGATAAAGGGAAGGAGCAAAACATGTCTTGACTGAAAGCCATGAATGATCCCAGCTGTTGTCCCTTCTCTCTGCCCTTGGAAAATGTCTCAACCAATCTCCAGCTCCCAGGAACTTTCCCACAAATCAGTAGAGGCCTATTATGGATTTAGCCTTCTTTAAAAGTGGTTGAAGATAGGCCTAAGTTAAAACTAGACTGGAGATGAGTCAGGCTGGTCTTTGGTGAATGTTGAGAGAAGTGCATAACCACAAACTACATACTATATACTGGGGAAAGACTGTGATTGGTTTTTATTTTCCATTCTGAGGAAGTAACTGAGATCAGGCCAGGGAATGACCCAGGCCACAGCAAACTATTTTTGTAGTGAGTCAACTCTGTGTGGGTCGTTTGGAGCTTTGAACCAGCATTAACACTTTGCTATCAGTCAGGAAAGTGGAATATGGACATTTGAGATTGAACAGCTCTTGAAATATACAGAAAAGGTGAGGCATGTGATAATTTCATAGTTCTTGTGTTGTATAGAATACTTTTCTCTATATGGGTACCCAAGTGTATGTGAATATTGGTCATGGGTATAGGTGTTATCTGTACAAAATGATGGTTGGGATAGTCACTTCCGAATTATCAAAAAGAGTTCTAATGACATAAGCAAGCAGCCCCTGATGCAGTATGAGCTGATGCAGTATGGCTACCTGCATTTAATGTTTTTTTTCTCTACAGCTTGCAGTTCCTGATGTCAGAGCATCACCCTACTGAAGAGTTCTACAATGAGTGTGGTTATAACTGCATGCCTGCTCAGTTTACTGTCTTTTACTATAATGATTTTGGTGTAAAATAATCCACAGTGGTAGATGCATCATTTTTAACATTCTTTTCCCCCCAACTTTGATATCTACCACTGACAAGTTTTAGTATCAAAAGCCTATCTCTGGCAAGCCACAGATATGCTGACACAAAACACTTCTTGAGGTGCTAGTTTTGTTTCTCAAAAAACCCTGCATATTTTAGTCAGGTAATGAAATCTGCTGAAAAATGTTAAATGTATTCTCGTGATTCTAACTTGTTTTGCAGCTAGTAATCAGAAGGGTGGGTTTACTGCTTAGGAATACCTAGTCAGAGATAAATAGATGGAATCTACTGAAAGAAAACCTTCAAAAGAGCTGCTGGAGGAACTCTTGACGCAAATGTTTTAGCTTGGAAAAAATCAACCTACAAGGAGATCAGAAAGAACTTTCCTTCCTCTCTCACCCATTTCCACCTCCTAGGAAAATTATAGAATCATTAAGGTTGGAAATGACCTCCAAGATCATCTAGTCCAACTGTCCCTTACCACCTGTATTACTTAACAAACCATGTCCCTAAGTACCTGTTCCTTAAATACCCCGAGGCCTGGTGACTCCACCACTTCCCTGGGCAACCCGTTCCAAGGCCTAAAGACAAAAACCAAAAACCAAACCCAAAAAAATCAAGCAGAGGGTGACTTCCTATAAGATGTAAATATAATTTGAATTGCCTCTCAAAAAACATCAACCCATTTCCTACAAAGCCAAAACCAACGTGTGGCCAAAATAGTTAAAATTATTCTTTCACACTGATCAACCTCTATTCAATACATTCTCTTCCTCCTCCTCCTCCTTCTCCTCTTTATTAGTTACAGTCATTTTCCTTGTTTGATTTCTGCTCCTCTCACACTATGAATAGACCCACTTTGCTTTCCATTTTGTTCATCTCATTTTCTTTACTTCTTGTTGAGGATCTGATCTAATTTATAGTGAAGTTCTTCACTGTAGGACCTAATGAGGTCCTTCTACCCCTGTACTCTGCCCTGGTGAGACTGCACCTGGAATATTCTGTCCAGTTCTGGGCTCCTCAGTGCAAGAGCACGGCTTCACCAAGGGAAGGTCATGCCTCACCAATCTGGTGACTTTCTATGATGGAGTGACAGCATCAGTAGATAAAGGGAAAGCAATCGATGTCATCTACCTGGACTTGTGCAAGTCCTTTGACACAGTCCCCCACCACATCCTTATCTCTAAACTGGAGAGATGTGGATTTGATGGGTGGACCATCCAGTGGATAAGAAACTGGTTAACAGACCAAAGCCAAAGGGTGGTGGTCAATGGGTCTATGTCCAGGTGGAGGCCGGTGACAAGCGGTGTCCCCCAGGGGTCTGTCTTGGGACCGGTTCTCTTTAACATCTTTATCAATGACATCGATGATGGAATTGAGTGCACCCTCAGCAAGTTTGCAGATGGCACCAAGCTGAGTGGTGTGGTTGACACCCTAGAAGGAAAGGAGGCCACCCAGAAGGATCTTGACAGGCTGGAAAGATGGGCCCGGGTGAACCTAATGAGGTTCAACACTGCCAAGTGTAAGGTCTTGCACTTGGGCCGGAAGAATCCCAGGCATAGATAGACTGGGAGAAGAGCTTCTTGAGAGTAGCCCTGCTGAGAAGGACCTGGGTGTCACCGTGGATGAGAAACTTAACATGAGCCAGCAGTGTGCTCTTGCAGCTCGCAAGGCCAATGGTATCCTGGGCTCCATCAGAAGAGGGGTGGCCAGCAGGGACAGGGAGGTGATTGTCCCTCTCTACTCTGCCCTCATGAGGCCCCACCTGCAGTACTGCATCCAGATCTGGGGCCCCCAATACAAGAAAGATGTAGAACTGTTGGAGAGGGTTCATAGGAGGGCCACAAAGATGATTAGAGGGCTGGAGCACCTGCCCTACAAAGAGAGGCTGAGGGAGCTGGGCTTGTTCAGCTTGGAGAAGAGAAGGCTGCGGGGGGACCTCATTGCAGCCTTCCAGTACCTGAAGGGAGCATACAAACAGGAGGGGAATCAACTTTTTAAAAGGGCAGATAATGGCAAGACAAGGGGGAATGGTTTAAAGCTGAAGGAGGGAAGGTTTAGGTTGGATATTAGGGGGAAGTTTTTTACAGAAAGAGTGGTGAAGTCCTGGAACAGGCTGCCCAGAGAAGTAGTGGATGCCCCATCCCTGGAAGTGTTCAAGGCCAGGTTGGATGGGGCCCTGGGCAACCTTGGGTAGATCCAGGCCTTAGGTTGGTGGCCCTGCCTGTGGCAAGGGGGTTGGAGCTCTATGATCCTTGGGGTCCCTTCCAACCCTTGCCATTCTATGATTCTATGAAAGAGCCCAGTGCAGGGCCACCAAGATAAGGGAGTAGAACACCTTCCTTATGAGGAAAGGCTGAGGGAGCTGGGTCTGCTTAGCTTGGAGGAGACTGAGGGGTGATCTTATTAATGTTTATAAATACGTAAAAGGTGAGTCAGGAAGATGAAGTCAGGAGGACAGAACCAGGCTCTTCTCAGTGATATCCATAGATAAGATAAGGGGCAATGGGTGCAAACTGGAGCATAGAAAGTTCCATGTGAATATAAGGAGAAACTTTCACTGTGAGGGTGATGGAGCATGGGAACTGGCTGCACAGAGAGGTTGTGGAGTCTCCTTCTCTGGAAACATTCAAAACCCACCTGGATGTGTTCCTGTATGATTTAGTCTAGGTGATCCTGCTCTGGCAGGGGGGTTGGACAAGATGGTCTTTCGAAGTCCCTTCCAACTCCTAACATTCTGTGATTCTTCTAGATGTTACAAGCTCCCCTGAGAAAGCCATCAGCACAGTGACAACTTCATTGGCCTGATAAAGATCACCCGCATGTGGGCCTGTGCCATATACAGCTTTTTTTGTCAGAATCTATTTGCCTGAGAAGGCTGGTCCTGACTCCGCCCATGTGAAGGGCAATATTTGTGTGTTCAACTAAAAAGCTATATGAGGAATGAAAGGTGAGGGAGCGGGACTGCAAGCTTGACTTGTCTCAAATGCAGAGACTAACCACACCACTACCTTTCACAATTCACAAGAGGATGCCTGTGCTGTTTACTAGGGCAGCGTTTCAGGCCAAATTCAGCCCTGCTGTGAATGGGCACAACTCCACCAGTTTTGTACAAAGGCTGCCTTCCTGAGAGCAGAACAGGGGAAGCTGTTTGAACAGTGCCAATAATTGCTCCTCTTTTTTTTTTTTCTTTTTTCTTTTTTTCATTTTTAAAAGATAGTGGAAGATCAGAGGCACCAGCTACAATCCACAGTCTACAAATAGCATTAGTAAGAACACAAATGAAAGGCTTTGTGCCACAGTTATATAGCAGGTCTAATACAAATAGCTAGGTAGTGAGTGGTTGTTGATTAGGTATGAAAGATGATCTGGGGAAGTAGATGCCATTCCTGACAAGGGGCCACTGGAGGGAGGGGATGTGACTATGAAGAGTCTTTTAAAAGAAACAGCAAAGGTTTTGAGGAAAGATCTTTCCACATTGCTGCTTTTGGAAGGGCTTTGGACTGCGTTCTGCTCAGGGTCCCTACTAGAAAAGCATGCTCTACTCTAGTGTGAAGAAGGCTGGGGAAATAGCTCTGTACCAGTGGGGAATAGGTGGAAATCCTCTTTATGCATCCTACACATATAGCTTCTTTGACATAAATTGTGTAATGAATGTAAGCCAAAGCCAGCCACAGTGCCAGTGTAGCCACCAATCTGTTGAATAAGACTGCATTGAGCTCCTCAAAAGTGATTTAATATCGCACCTTAAAATAGTATAATAGTTCTCCTTTTGCACAGAAAAACTTCCCCCTAAACCAACATTAATCACATTTGCAAATGTAATTGTCTTCAGAAACTAGGGAAAAAAAACCCTGCAAAAAACCTCTGTCAGGTAATGCACTAGATCTCCAAAAAAATTGTAATTATGATGAAAATTTAAACATGATTGCATGCTTTTTTAATGCCAGCCTGTGCATTAGATTGCGTATACATTCCTCATTAAAACCACACTTATGATGAACTTTTTATGTGAGTGTGCTTTTATTGAATATTATAACCTGCAAAGGTTTAATTAAGTCAGTGAATTACCCATGCGACAGCTTTTCACCATCTTTATCTCTTCCATATGCAGCTACTCCTCAATCTGTCCCAGCCAAGTGGACCCGGAACTTGGGATCTCTCACGAGCTTTGGTACTCCAGTTTGCTGGAGTTCATAACTCTGGGGAACAATTTGCTGCAGCCCTAGTTAGCTGGTGATTTACAAGCCTGCAGTTTTCTCAAAGACTTTGCTAAAACACCCAGGGCAAAGCGTTGTTTATCACAAACAGTGATGCATAATAGCGGGGGCTGACCAAGCTGTAATTATGTCACCAAAAAATCTGACAAATTTATCAGACCATTAGTGAAGGGACACATTTGTCTGCTGTGTGCATTCCTCTGCCACCAAAGTCATATTTATAGGATTGCTTTTTAAAGGGAACATAAAGAATGTCCAGGAAACCTGCACTTGGATGAAAAACAGCATGATTGCTTTCATTGTTGCCAGCTTCCGAAGAGTGGACATCACAGATTTTCATTCAAAAGCAGCCAAGAGCTTTTTACAACTTTGCTCACAGCGAAGTCAGGGTTTAAAGGAAGATTTGAAGGTGGGATAAGTCACGGCAAAGTCTTCCTCTTGGGAATGAATGACCCAGTGTTTTAGGCAGCAGAGCATTGCAATCACACTTCTTATGTGTGAACCTTATCACTTAGAAAATTCTTTGCTCTAGTCTCCCCCAACAGATTATTTCCTGGTCGACTTGGAAGGCAATAAATGCTTGTTTATGTTGTATATAAGATATAAGAAACCTCAACTCCAGGTCTATTCCAAGTTAATGGAGCAAAATAAACAGTTAGCTTGAATAACATTACCTGATACAGGAAAAAAAAAAAGGAAAGAATAAAAAAAAAGAGATGCCTCACATCCTGCTTCTGCTGGGAAAAAAGGAAATCAGCACTGTCTTAAAGAACTATAAATTGTTCCAATTTAGTTACGTTGAGCCAAGCAGGACAAAGAGCCATCAGAACAGTTCTGCCCTGGAACATTTTTTACAATAATTGTATATAATGCAATATACTGGACATATAATGATAGAATTTGATGCCAGGCCACGTTGAGAGTCTTTCTCTCTTACTTGCTCCTTTCATTTGCTGCTGCTTCTTGACCCTCTCACCACACACACACAATCCCTTTTCTCACAGGTTGCAGCATTCAACAGAAATAGTGTGCATTGACTCCACTTTATGCCTCCTGTTTACTTTGAGACAGCTCATGCTAGTTTGCCCTTGCCATCACTCAGATCTACGGTTGTGGGATGGTATTCCATGTTCAGGTAATACATGCATATTTTTTTGTTTATCTTCTTACCACTGCACTTAGTTGTGGTATAAACACACAAATTCCAATAAAGTTGGGATTTTTTTCAACAGAGCACAAGATTGGTTGGTTGGTGCTTCTTTTGTTATTTGGTGTACCATGCTGAGCTGTGGGAAAGTTAAATTATGTATATAGGAATGATAAGTGTGTTAAATCTTTTCAGAAAGCTCTGGATGAGCTCCCCTTCATTCTCTCTCCCTCTAGATGTTATTATTTTGCTTTTCACGAGGGCCTGTGCAGATTGCTTTTACATCTCAAATTCTCTTCAGCTGAAGGTGCTGGAATGTCAGTACTCGCAGCAGGAGTTTATATATATATATTTTTTTAGAAAAGAAAAAATATAACAACAAGTTTTTATAACAGTGAGCTAGTAGATGAACAGGAAGTATATTATAGAATAATCTTGCTCTCAGGAAAAAAAAATAAACAGAAAAAAAAGTGACCTTGAGTTCCTATGAGGAACTGAGCATACTATAAGTAAGAAAAATATGTATGAAGGACTTTGTCTGGAGCAGGATATGCTATGCTTAACAGCTTGAATGAACACAAGCATCAATCTCTTCATTGCTGTTTGAAAGTACTGTAAGTAATAACAGCATATTTTATTTTCTTCCTTAATAGAAATGATGTAGCACTTAAAGGAGTTTTGTGAATCCTGCTCTATTAAGAGAAGTTCTGTATTAAACTCTTACTAGCCCAGAGTTACAAGCAACAGATGTAAAATCCTATAAGACATACAAGTTTAGGAAACACATGAATGTGTTAAGAAAAATGAACATAAATTCCTGGACACTTTCAAATTTAGAGGACAAAACACAAGCTCCATAAGCCATACCATGAGGTCTCGTTGTTATAGAAGATTATGCTTGCTGATTGTGTGGTGAGATCAGGTGAGATTAACTTAGTTCTACTGGTAGACCAAGTTGATGTTGAGTTTAGACCTCCTGACTCTCCAGTCAGTGAGGCATTAATTACATTATTTTCTGTTTCATTAAGCAGACACTGTTGTGGGGTTTTTTTCCTTTTCTTTGTGAACTTTCAAGAAATAGCAGAAGTAAACTCTTTCATCTCATATTTGGAATTCAGAATGTTTTTAACAGGGTTTATGGCCAAGTCATGTAGCTCTTGCTGAATTCAACAGGGCAAATTAGCCAACATTATCATGCTTGTTTGAGCTTGAAAATTTTCCTGGATGTATCAAATCCATCTCACTGCTTGAGACAGAACAGGGAAAAGCATCAGAAACATTTAAGCTGGAGAAAGCCTCTGACAAGCTCTCTAAAATAGCTTTTCTTTTTGTTCAGAGGACTGTGAAAGAATGATCTCCAGATTTTCCAAAAACTAAGGTAATACCGTGGTATAGTGCAGTAAAGCCTTCTGGACATTAGGAACTTCCAGGTTATGAGGTACAGAAAAATCCCAGACATCACACTCTCCACCAAGTCCAATGGGAAGTCACAGTTGCATTAGCAATTTGGCTGTAGCGGTGCAGTGAATGCCCACAGGTATTCCATAAATACGCTGTCCATCTTCAGCCGGACCCCGTGATTCACTCAGTTCTTGGCCAGATTCTTTGAAGCAGAGGCCCCTGTCATCAGTTCTGGGCAGTTTATATAGAGTTACAGCTCCTCCTTGGACCATTCCTCCCATTTGAAAAATTGCCACAGTGAGTTCTTCAGTCTGCCAAGTTGGCAGACTCTATCCTCAAAGCTGGAGAAGAGCCAGAAATCGCTGCAGCATTGTAAACCTCCAGTCTCAGTCAGTCATCGGCCTCTATCAGCACTCTTGCTTATGTTCACAGAGGAACTTCCTGATCATAATTTGGAGTCAGCCAAAATCCCTCTGTCTTCATCTTAGGAAAGTGCTGAGCGGGGTCCTATTAAAATATTTGGATAGACTCATATAGTAGACCTAGTCTCTTGATAGTTTTCCTGAAGAATAAAAGAGACTTACTAATAAAATGTGCTGCAGTTTTCTTTTTCATATCTTTTCAGCATGAAGGGACGTAGTTTAAATAGCAATAAAGGACTGAGAGATTGCCTGCCACTATGACTCTCATCTGCTTATTTACAATAAAGTGAATCGGTGATTTTGCTAATTTCAGCAGCTAAAAAAATTTCTGGATCTTTCCCATGCCAGCTTTTCCTAATTGTTTGGATACTACAGGGGCATGAAGAGCTATTGGAATGCTAAGTGATATACAGCCACATGCAAAAACTCATAATAACACTTTTTCTTATCCTGAAATGCATAGATAATTGAAAAGGTACGGCTTGTAGAAAAATAAAGAAAATGGGGGAAGGATGGACATTATTATTAAAAATAGTAGCTCTAGTTTCAAGGCTGTGAAGTTGGATTAACAAGTTTTCCTCCTTCTGATTTAACAAAGCACAGAGAAAGGAATTTTCTATGGGAGCTATTGTCTTCTTTAACTCCATGCATCTGCTTGCTGAGTGAAGGTGATATTCAGGCTGATGGACACTCCAGGAGCGGGTTGGTGTATACTTATTCAAAAGTCTCTCTCCACTCAAGTCAGTGGCCAAAATCCAATTGATTTCAGTGAAATTGGGACTGCAGTCTGGAGTCAGAAGCAGCTGCTGTTGTAAATTACTCAGGTGACAGCCAGAACATTGCAACCTGCAAGTTATTTAACAAAAACAAACAAACAAAAAGATGAGGAAGATGACAGGTGTAGGTTGTGTGATTATAGGCTCATCTCCACAAACACAGAGAGCACCCAATGCCTAGGGGCAAATGAATGACCCCCCACTATCCTAGTCTGAGGAACAAGCCTGAAACCCTGCCCTGTTCTATCATGGAGATGATGAAGCAGGGTGAGACCCACCACAATGAGACAACAGAGAGTCTCCCCAGGGCGCCTTACAGACTGAGGGGACCTCCACTGGTTATGGGGTTCCTTGTGGGATGCCAGAGGAAAACATTTTGGGATTGTACCAGACTTACAAAAGGAAATTTAGGGCAGGAACCAAAGGTAGGTGGTTCAGGGAAGAGCAAGCATGACAAAACAGAGGAGAAAATGGGATAGAAGCATCTCATCTCATGTAAACAAATGCTGGTCATTACTTATGTCTGGTAATGCCCTGTGCCTGATCATCAAAGTCTATCCTGCTTTCTCATTAAACACCACTTCTGACTGCTTTCCTGCGTGAGGGCACTCTATTCTGTGTACATGGGACTATATGGGAGCCTGGATGCCAGCAATGGGAGTAGGGCCACAGGTCATGGTGAGCTATGTGCTGGTGTGGAGTATCCAGGGCATCTGTATCATGAGGGTGAATGTGTCAGTGTGGAATCATTAGTAAACATCAAGCTGGCTTAGATACCTAGTAGGATAAGTGGCTTGGGAACCAAGACCTGGAGCAAGCACAAGTCTGGGACAGATATTAGTGGGACCAGAGTGTCTGCAAGTTGTTAACTGTATGGTCCAGAAGGATGTTGGGATGTAAGACTTGCTACTGGTAAGGTCAAAGTCTGGGCCAGATAACAGAGAGGTTGTTTTGCATGCTTGTTTATGAGGTAACCAGAGGAGACTGAAGGATCAAGAAGCCTGCAATTAGGTAAACTGGATGCCCAGGAACCAGATACTGCAGAGGTCTTTAGGGTACATATCTGTGCATGTGTAGGTGTGTGCATATAGAACTGAGTGCCAGCAGCTGCTGTAGGGGCAGTGTGCCCAGGGGTTCACATAGCCAAGTACCACCAACCAGAGAGATTGAGTGTCCAGGGCCAACTATTGGGCAGAGTGCGTGTCTAAGCCCAGATACTGGGGGATTTGGATAGCAGGTTCATATATATAATTTTCCACCAACAGGCTCTAATTCTGATCGGCCAGAGAGGAAACTGGGACAAGGCCATTGGTGTTGTTTGTGCTGGTGTGAGTTCTGTGTCCTGTTTGTGCTGCTCTGCATGTCCGATTGTGCCTATGCGTTCACTGAGTCATGGTGGGAGGTGGGGCCTGTTAGAATACCATATATGGGGGACCTGGGGGATGGAGCTGCAGCAGCCTCACCTCAACTGGGCTACAGACTCAGCAGCTCCTTACAATTGGGCTCATGTTTTTTGTTTAAGTAGACATTACATTTACCTTGGATTTGTATTGAGAAATAATGAATAGCACTGAAATTATTTGAGAGAAACATCATTAAAAGCCCTTAAAAACACTACATTATATTCCTACAAAAATTTTAATATATTACACCTTTAAAACATGGTCGGGGGACACTAGTTTTCTCTTAGAGGAAAGCTCTCTTCCCACTGCTGTATGTGGCCGGTGGAGCAGAACCCAGCTATAGCTCATGCTCACCCATTTGTTCATTCTTGTCTTTTCCTTATGCCATTCGCTCACATGTCTTCCAGCATTTAAATATGCCTACAGTTCTGCCAAGCACTGAGGATGCTTTTCCAGGGCTAAGGACTGAAGTTGGAGCACAGGTTGTGCTGGCTAAAGACTGCCAAACTGGTACATAGGTAACTGAAGAAAACTGATCTAAACACAAATTAATATCACTGTTATCTACCTCCCACTCAAAAAGGAGGTAGAGAGAAACTTGAAACATTCATTCACTTTTTTTACCTGAACACTCCCGCCAGAGGTAAAAAACATGAGCTGGTTCTTAAGAACTATTTTCTGTGTCATTCCATCACTGTTTAAACCCCATCCATAACAAATTCTTCATGCCTTATTAAAGTGCTCAGAGCAATATTTTCTTAACACTGTTATTATAAAACTCTCCTGACAACATTTGAGCTGCTGGAATAGAAGAACATCAGTATACAGAAAGGGTGGGATTTTCTTCAGAGATTAAACACCTGAATCTGGTATCTGCCCTTGGGTGACATGAGCTAGGGTATTGGCTTTGTTACAGGCAACGGAGAGATTTTCTGAAGCTGAGTTACACCCAAAACATCCGTGCAGCTCTCTGCACTGGTGCCGTTAACTGTACATCTAAGTGGTGCTATATATGCATCAGTCTATTTTTAATCCTGTTTACTCTACCTGATAGCACACATGCCCTAAAAATAAGATAAAATGTATTTGTTCGGTAGCAGCTTCCCCATCAACACATTTGTCCTTCAGACCATTCAAACACTCACTTTTTTTCCCATTTCCTATTTCTCCTAACCAAAGGCACAAGGTTCTGTTATTTTTCTCTGCCCTTAATTGTTTTTATTATCTTTTCCTATTTTTTATTCCTGTAATAGTTTTACATCAGTGTCACTTAATTCCTTAAGTAAACAAAGAAATTAAGCAGGATGACAGTCAGACCCAAGGTTCTAGTGTTCACTGGCATGTCCCTCTTAGTTGGATGTATGGAATGCAAACTCTGATTTCACATTAGAGTTATGGGATTTATAGAAGTGTGCTTTTGATTTGCGTACCATGGTCTTCTACAATTTTCTTAATCAGACACAGAACAGATTTTACATCAAAGAGTCTGCAAATGTTCATAATTATTTCCTATTTTGTAGAAACAAAAATTGAAAAATCTTTCCATATCTCTCAGTCTTATTCTCTTTCTTGTGTCCCCATGTACAGGCAGAGAAATTTTAAAATCTTGTTCACTTTCCAATTTCTGCTACTCGAGCCAAGTTTCATAATTCCATACCATCTACCTTCTACCACATCCAAAATATGATTCTATCACTATGACCTCCAGATTCAACTGAGTCTGCAGGTTTATTTTTCATGTTTACCATATTTTTGTACAAAAACTATTTTCACATCTGAAGTTCAATGACAAGGTACCAGTAAGAAGTCTATTTGTCCTGTTTAAGGGCTAATAAATAACTTTGATTTACCAGGTTAACTTAGTGGTATACATTAGGCCTTATGGAAAGATGTTTAATGGATAATTTCCAAAGCAGGATTATTTATGTGTTTCCGTTTCATTTATGCTGTTCACCCTAGCTGAGATGTCTCTGCTTGGGTTGTCAGTTGGCCAAAGTCTCACATAAGAAGCCACCAGAACAGTCGAGAATAGAACAATAATCCTTGACTCCTTTTCCTGTGCTTTACAAAGATTTTGGTATTTGCAACACTTGGCTTTCAAGTTGTTTCTCCGCTCTATCCATACATTTTAGTGAATACTTTTATCATTTCTCAGCTTGCTTTCTGTTTTTTTTGTTGTTGTTTTAAAACCTTTTTTCACCAGCTGACTTTGAGTACTTGTCAGGGTCATGATCTACCTATGTCATTTTATTTTTTAGCTGAGAGAGACTCTTGTTTTATTTTCTTCTTCTGGGGCAGATATTGGTTACAGAACAATTCAGTTCATGACAATATTACCTTCATCATTTCTTTGACATATCCATCTGCATTTGGGAGGCATCCCAGTATTCATGCAAGTTGTGTTCATTGCACAAGGATTTTGGCATTAAACCCACTGATGACACTTTAAAAAAAAACCCCACAAAACCCCACAAAAAACCCAAAAAACACAACAGTTTGTCAGTAGATTTCTTTCTTCTTATTTTCAGTTCTGTCTGTCAACCCATAATATCATCAAAGTAGCTAGGTCTGTTGAGGATCAAGTACAGAGAGAAAGAAGTCAAGAGGCTTCAGAGGAAGAAAAAAAATAGCACAGAACTGTCCCATCCAGTAGACTGGGCTGGAAGTATAGAAAAGAGGAAGCTTAATTATATTCCCAAGAAAAAGAAAGGAGGAACAGGTCACAGCCTGGTAGATGGGGCACTTTCCTTCCCTTGCTTTTGTAATCTGAAGTCTGTGGGGTTGGCGCAACACAGAGTTGGATTCGAGTAACTGTGTTTATTTAATAATTGTAAATGGCCTTTGCTGCGGTTTCTGACTCTGGGAACTTCTGTTTGGCCAGCAATGGTGATAGCTGACTACAAAGGTTATGCAATATTTAAAGGTTTACTGCCAAATTCCCTTTCACCTTTTCCCTCTGAAATGAACGAGTGTAGAAAAATTACAACTGCCTTACAAGATTGGTTTCTAGTGTTTCACAAGAAGATAATATGTATTTCATTTTTAATAACATCTTAAAACATTTGTAAGTGCATCTGGAATAGTATCGCCACTTCTTTCTGTAGGCGTATTGGCAGAGTTTCTTACTCAGCAACATCTTTGTAGACCATCATTTCCATTCTCAAGATGGATATTACTTTCATGGTGCCTTGTGGTGCTCCCTACACTTCATTTCCTTTGTCCTGAGTTAGGTCACTGATACAGGAACAAGCTCAGTGAGATAGAAAAGTCATCATGCAGAAGCTGAGTCACACTAAGATTTTGTTTGCACATTTTTATCATGCACTAACAGTTAACTCAAGTAAAGATAGACTTTCATGAAAGATCATCAGATTTTTGTTTTATGATGGAGGTAGTAGGAATTTGTTAGGCTTCTGCAACACCTAAGGTGATGTTCATCTAAAGAAATGAAGAATATAGTCATCCATATGTGAACTAGACTGTTTTAATAGTCTGCGATTGACAGAATGTGTGATCCAGCAGAGTTAATCTGATTTTAAAATTGATTTATGTATTTGGTCAGCTTAATATTGCCGTGCAATTGTTTATTTCTTTCTTTTCAGCAGGAGGGCACCTGTGGAAATTGCTTCTCGGGTGGGTTTTCACATTGTAGACAACTGGTGTCTTAGTGCTGATTTAGCACTCTCCTTCTTGGGCTGACTCTCTCTGTTAGGGCTCTCTTTTCTTAAAATTAGCAATTTTTTTCTGCACGGGACATCTATTTATTTGTTCTCCAAATCTCAGTATTTTCCAGGATTTATCAAGAATCTCCACATGCCATTTTCTTAGAACAGCAGAATTTTTCACCTTCTAAATTTTGAAGTATATTTTGCAAATCCCTCTGAGGATCTAAATCAGACTGCATTTTAAGGCTCGTTCCTTTCACTTGTAAAAGCATGCAAATGTCACTACTCAATTGTTTTATGAACTGAACCCTTTAAAATAAGTTACAGCACACTCCATGGACATTCCTGCAAACTGATGAATCAAATTATCTTGAATTGTCCTTCCAATGTTGATGTTCTGGAAAAAAAAAGGAATGGGGGGAGAAAAAGAGTCATCTGCATGTACCAAATTTCTGGAGGAATCAGGAACCATTTGTCTTGTAAAATAATAAAAGCACTGGTCCTTAAATGCTGTCGGAATTCTTCTCCTTACCTGAGCCAATGGTTGCAGCATGTTCTTATTGTAGTTATCAAATGTTTTGAAAAAAAATAATTCATGTTGCATGTTTTGAGGTTGAAATTATCCTCAATCAACATTTATTCCTCATCTCACTTTGCATACATCATGCTCACCAGTACTACACTTTGTCACTTACCCTCCCTTTGAAATGCAATGAGTTGATTATTTTCTTAGCATTTCATTTACTTTTCTGTGGTTTATTTTCATTTCAGAGCCATCAGTAGAAGACAGAACAGAATAACCAGTGGTTTAAGAATCCACAATTTCATTGAAATACCAACAATCACAGTGAATGTTTTCTCTGCTGGTGTAACAGGGCTTGTTTTGACAGGGAATAAGTTATGGGTTTCAGCTCCCATTACACTAAACACTATTGCCAGCTTTTCTCATCACTGTTAGTTACAACATACGGTGCCAGTCTCTTGACAGAGGAGATCCAGTCCTCAGCTGAACTAGTGAACAATTCTGTATTCTTCAAAAGACAGAGAATTTGAATCCTTCCCCCCAAAAAAGCCTGTATGGTATGTTAAATTCCCAAGGTTGCAATTTGCCATTTTCATTCCACTGTATTTTTTTTCTGTGACGTACTAGCCACGGAGAACATGAGAAACCCTATTAATTCTGAGTTCCAAGTAGACATATTTATTAGCTGTATTCAAGTACATAGATTGCACATAGTTGGGACATAGTTGGGACTCCATGATATGGAAGGTTTTCCTGTACAGCTATGAAATGACCAAATACATGATCAAGTTAAAAAAAAGAATGAAGGTAGGTTATGAACATCACAATTACTTTTTGTGGTGGTGGTGTTAGGCACTGATATCAGGTTAGAGATAAAACCTTATCCTTTGAGATTTGGAATAATTTAAATAAAATATTCTGGTTCAAAACTGTCACCTAGCATGTCTGAACATTGCTCAAATAGACTTCAGCTGACCAGATTTTAAAGCCCTTGGAAACCATAAACATTAACTCTAGCAATACATTTTGGGTTACACTTTGTGTGCGTCTTGCATGCATGTGCAGCTGTGGAACAGTGGGACATCTAGTGCCAACTAACTCCTGCCAACCCCACTACATCCAGTTTTGAGACAGATTCTGGAGGAGAAAATATCTTTGGGAGGTATTACTAATGGATTAGGCAAAAGGGGAGAGGAAAGGGCATGTCTATATTAACGAGTAAGCGTCAAAGAAAAGCAGCATTGTTCTTCTGTTTAGCACAAGAGAAGGACAGCAATTCAATCTACTGTTTGTGTAAGGGGAAGAATAGGGGATATATATCTGGGAATATAGGCAGGAGGTGCAATAGAGAAGAGTGCAATGGAAGCAAAGGACATCTGTGGAATGGGAAGTGGTATCAAAGACAGACAACTTACTGAGTGCTCGTGGTGTCATTTCACCATTATTTATTCCTAGGCAACTCACATCTTATTCAAGGTATTCGGTTGAGTGTTATATGTAAGACAGTATGCTTTCAAGCTGCCTGTGAATTAGTGCAACAAAGTGCAGAGGAGCATTTCCAAAGGAAACAAAATAAAGCAGAATGCATCTTGTAATCTATACGCTAAAGGCAAAGAGAGCCACAAAGACAACATTGTGTGAGCATTACCTGTTTCAGCAAAAGGTGAGGCATTTGGAACTAATAAATATGCTGATGGAAAAAGAAGTGAGTATAGGAAAAATCTACCTTCTAATGACAGAAGTGTGCTAGGAGTTTCTAAAACCTCTTTGAAAGAGATATCCCTACTTCTGAGAACAATAATGTTTAGCAGTTTTTACCACTGTCATGAAAACACATATTATGGAATTTAACAGTTTCAGAACACATAATTGTGTTTGTCCATTGTAAAAGATGTTCCTAATTTGCATTAAACACATCAGGTTGCACCAGGGGAGGTTTAGATAGGATATTAGGAAAAATGGCTTAGAAGCAGGCTTGACAAGGTTAGGTGAATCATTGGAGATGATGATCTTAAAGGTCTTTTCCAATCTAAATAATTGCAATTGTATGATTCTATGTTTCTTTATGTATGTGTAGAATCCGTGGACCTTTGACAGGGATAGGCTGACAAAAAGGAAATGCTTAGAGATCTTTAACCAAGAAACATTCCTTCCAAGAAAAAGTTTAACAAACTGACAGCATGTCAGGGTACAATGTATTGCAAGACATACAGAGTTCTTTTGTGTCACATGGTAAGAGTTTCAGGAAAAATGTCCATATCTATTTGGGAAGAAAGTGGTCTCTTGTGTTGAAAATACATAGGATTGATCTTATTGCTCTTGTGCTGATCAACTGTGTAGAACATTAAAAGCAGTTCCAGAGCTATTCATCAGTCTTGAACTTCCTCCTCTGATGCATTCACACACATCTGGGATTTCTAGCTATCTGCAGCTTGTATAGATGTACCCCATCTACAGCCCAGTGATCAAGGCACTTACCTGAAAAAGAGAAATTGGAGGACAAGGCACACATAGAAATTTGAACTGCAGTGCTGAATTGAAAAATCAATTATTTTCATAGTCCTGAGATCATAAATTAATGTGGAAGATCAAGAGAAAAGATGTTAAATATTATTTGAATGCCCAAGCAATTTATATTCCCCAGAAAATCAACGTAACACATATACATGACTGAAAATTGTGAAAGTCGGAGCCAGGAACTGGCACCATAAAATCTCTCTCATCTACTGGTCACTGTAATCAGCTCTATACAGGGTCGGTACTGAATGAAGGAACAGAAATATTTGCCATTTCAACTGGTTTTGTACATAGAAATCATTGTTAGGAGCTGTACAAACACGAAGCAGGTGGTCTCTGTCTATTGAACTTCATTTTATATATGTGTATGTGTGGAGATACTTAAACATATCTGTCTTGATATGCATATGTGAATGATACCATAACACAGCTGAAGACAACAAACAAAAGGGGACCACAAGGTAATGAAACATCTACGTGGAACGAGATAAGCCATTTAAAACACAGAAGATCTCTAGCTGTTGAAGGTTTTCTTTGTTACCAAAACGTAAAGGTCCTAATTATGGTAATCTCATATTTAGTGTACTGTACTATTCCAAACCTGAAAGAAGATTTTTATCTTCCTTGCCCAGAAGAATCTGAAAATAACATCATCCCTGTTATGAGAACATGAGGTGACCTCTCTATACAGATCATACAAAAAATATAGCTGATATTAACATACAGGTTTTCAGTTATCTCATATTTTTTCAAACACCCTTGTTCTTCAATCCTGTTTAGCGAAATGCAAGCCACTTACCTACCTACTGCCTTGTATCTGCTGTCAAGCATTACTCTGCTTACAGAGACTTGAAAATGAATGCATACGAGAAGCTGTGTCATAATTTGACTCTGTCACATAATAGGGCAAAAGTGGTACATGCCATCAAGGATGGGGAATTTTTCTGTGTGCTGTTTTGCACACTGCATTAATTCAACTAATTGAATTTTCAGAGTTTTCTTATGCTAACAGAGAAATGTGAAAACACTGCCTAATGAATAGAAAGACTGCACACATTTTAGCAACTCATTGACTTTTACAATTCATATTAAATTTATTTCAAATTTTAAAGTTAAAACTTCTTAAGCAATTAAAATTATTTAAGGCTTTTTTTTTTTTCATAAAACCACTTTCAACAATGTAAGCAAAGTTAACAGGAGTTCCTAGGTTTCAATTGATATTTGTCGTACCACAGCAAACAATTCAAGGTAAATGAATGACCTAGATAACTAAATCACTGCTAGTCATTAAAAAGGAAAGAACAAAGGACTGCAAGCTAGAAGGAAAAGGGGAGGGTGAAACAAAGAAACGAAAGAGAAAATAATATTTAAAAAGAAGGAATAAGTGCCAAGCAAATGTTGCATCGTGTGTATTAGCTACATTCTATTTTTTTCACAGCGTTTTATCTTTTTATCTGGTTTATCAGCACATGAGTCACTTTACTAAAACCTTTGTTTTCAAATGTCCTTAACTTTATCTTGCTTTTGTCCTGAAATTGGAATGCTACTATTTCATGTGACAAAGTTTCTGTTTATGTGATAGTCTATTACTTGGCTTTGGGCAATTTTTGTCCTTCTACTTTAAAAATATGAATTTCCTGCTACCCATGCCATCCTGAGGCATTTGGTCTAGCTGTATGGTTAAAGTTGTCATTCACCTCTGAATCAAAAGACCAGTGAGAAAACAAGTACTTCCTGAATTGACTTTATGGGCCAGACAGAAAAGATGAGAGTAATGGAAGCATCACTCAGAGATAACATTTGTGTCCATGGTTGTCGTAAAAAAATATCTTTGTATAACTGGGAAAAAAAAACCAAGTCCTTTAGTAGAGTTGTCTGAATAATTTATCGTTAATATATTATCCAGCAGATGTACTCCACATGCATTGCTTTTTGTTTGTTTGTGAATGGACTTTTTCTTCTGCTAGTGGATTCTTTATTTGGAAATGTTCACCAAGTTCTTTGTAAAAATCAAAGAAGGTTCCAGGAAGGTATCTCACAGAATTGTCAGCACTCTGGGTCAGACAAATGGTTCATCTAGCTCAGCATCCTGTTGTATCAGTGGTCATCATAGGAAAGTTAGAGCAAAATGAAATAACATATCCTCCTCATTGAGACTCTGAAGGACTCTTTTATGGATTGTGAAAACCAGCAATTTTCAGACTTGAAGGTTTCTTTGCAGAAGTGCTTGCATGTTCATTTGCCAGGAGGATGCCAAGTTACTTTTTGCCTCACCCTGGCTATGTTTTCTCCTGTTTACTTCCACCACAGTGAGACTTGCTCGTCCTGTAGAATTTGCTACCTGGCCCATTTTTCTGTTGTGGACAGTCATACGTTATTCATAGCTTTCATGATGGTCACTCAGTCATGTAGTCATACAAAAACAGGATGAGAGGAGACCTCAAGGGATTGTCTGGAATACCGCTGGTATCAACTGAACTTGCATGACTCCTTGTAGCTGTTGATCTAATCTATTTTTAAAATCCTCCAGTGACAGAGACTCCACAGTCTTTCTAGTCAAACTGTTCTTTACAATTACAAAGTTGTCCTTGACATCTAATTTCAGTCTCTCTTACTGTTAAGGCCATTCATTCTCATCTTTTGGCACTGGGCATAGCGAGTAGATTATTGCCTTTTTCTTTTCTGAAGCTTTTTATATATCCCAGCCTTCACCCTTGCAGTTTTCCTTAATTTAAACAGCTTGAATCTTTCACTCTTTTTTCAGTGGTCCTCTTTGTGGATCTCTTATATTTCCTTTCATTGTCCCCTGTTTTTCCTCTGATGTTGTTCATGAAGTATGTTGACCAGAGCTGGACACAGTACTCCAGATGAGGCCCTACAAAGTGGTGTAAAGCTGAAAGATTTGTTCATATTTTTTGCAGGCTATATTCCACTTACACATCTCGGTATGATGTTCGCCATCTTCAGAGCAGCATGATATTTTTGATCATGTTCAGACTGTAGTCTAGTCTATACCTTGGATCTCTTTCCAAAAACTGCTATCTAGCCAGCTGTTCGCCATCCTGTGTTTGTGAAGTTGATTATTCCTGCCTATTTGTAATACCACACACTTGTTCCTATTGGATTCAGCCCAGTTTTCCAAGACCATTTCTCTAAATTACAATGATCATGCCAAATTCTCGGCCGGTCTCCTATATATTTCAGACTGTCTCAAGTTTCATTTCACATGCAGATCTAATAATCTGTTGGTACTTATTCATTTGATTATATTGGTTCAGGTTTTTTTGAGGGGGTTTGTTATTTTATTAGTTCTCTGTTCTGTATACATATTGATAATAATGTATATTATTTTATGTATGTTTAATATCTTCATAGCATCCACCCTCAGCAAGTACACTGATGATACAAAGCTGGGAGGGGTGGCTGAAACTCAGGAACACTGAGACCTGGACAGGCTGGAAAGCTGGGCAGGGAGAAACCAGATGAAATTCAACAAAAGCAAGTGTAAAGTCTTGCACCTGGGGAGAAACAACCGCATGTATCAGTTCAGGCTGGGGGTTGACCTGCTGGAGAAGAGCTCTGTGGAGAAGGACCTGGGGGTCCTGGTTGATGACAGGTTGGCTATGAGTCAGCAGTGTGCCCTAGTGGCTAAGAGAGCAAATGGGATCCTGGGGTGCATCAGGAGGAGTGTGGCCAGCAGGTCAAAGGAGGTGATCCTCCCCCTCTACTCTGCCCTGGTCAGGCCCCACCTGGGGTATTGTGTCCAGTTTTGGGCTCCCTGGTATAAAAAAGACAGGGATCTTCTCGAGAGAGTCCAGAGAAGGGCTACGAAGATGATTAGGGGCCTGGAATATCCATCCTATGAAAGGCTGAGAGAGCTGGGGCTATTCAGCCTGGAGAAAAGAAGACTGAAGGGGGACCTAATCAATGTTTATAAATATCTTAAGTATGGAGTGCAGGGGGAATTGGCCAGCCCCTTTTCTTTGGTCAGTGGAGACAGGACAAGGGGCAATGGCTGCAAATTGGAGCACAGGAAGTTCCGCACCAACATGCGGAGGAACTTTTTCACAGTGAGGGTGACAGAGCGCTGGAATAGGCTGCCCGGGGAAGTGGTGGAGTCTCCTTCTCTGGAGATACTCAAGACTCGTCTGGATGCCTATCTGTGCAGTATGAGCTAGGGACCCTGCTTTGGCAGGGAGGTTGGACCCGATGATCTCTCGAGGTCCCTTCCAATCCCTACAATTCTGTGATTCTATGACATTAAAAGGGTTCATAATCTGGATAGGACCTTTATAGATATCTGTAAATCTTCTCCTTATACCTCTTTTCCAAGCAAACAAACCATAGCATATTTAGTCTCCTCCTTTGAAGCCTTTCCTCAAGAGGAAGCATCAGAAGAAAAATTATTTTAGTATCATCTTATATGGAAAAAAAATTTGTTCAATTTCTGGAATAGATTTTCAGCTCTACAGGATCCCTTTTTTGGGGATAGGTTGTAAAGAGCACTGTAGATATGCTTGTGTATTGAATTTAGACACTATGTAATCCAGCTTCCAGTTTCATTCTTAATAATTTTTCTGTCTAAAATTCCCAACATATATTAATATTTGTATATCATCCAGTGCAATACTGATGCTCTTAGAGAACTATCACGACTTTTGGTTGATAACAATTCATTTAGATTTCCATTTCCTCAGCTAAGTCACTGGATGCTGTTTATTGTGCCGTCTGCTGTTGTCCTTGAATCTCACTGATTAGACCAACTCCAAGATACAGCAAGAGACAGCTGCACGGCTCAGATAGCCCTTTCTGAGCTTATATGGTAAAATACTGTGCTTCTAGTACTGAAAATCTCAAATAAAACCTTTATCTCTCTCTTCCCATCCCTTTCTCACATACTCAGTCATAGTTTATTACAATTACAACTACTTTTAAAAATGGAAAATAGTAAAAATTAATGCAGTATAACAACAAAGAATACTGTCAAGTTAGCTTTCTTGATAGAAGAAAAGATTGTCCAAATATTTCTAAAAGCAAGAAACCATCTTGAAGTTCACTCAGTTCAATCAGGCTAAATGTGCATTTAGAATTAGGAGATTTTTTTTTCTTTGACAAACTCTGCTTGGATCTTGTCTGTACTGAAGGTTGCAAGCTGAGTGGAGCCTATCATGTGTGGGAAACACAAATATGTACTGTATACATAACATAGTATATGCCAGCAATGAGTACACTTCAAATATAACACTGACTAATTACAAAGTAAAATTAAAAGGAATTGCTGGAGTCATGAAGGGAAAACTCCACTGATGTTCAAGAGCTGAGGATGAGAGCTTTGGATAAACTGGGACATATAACTCCTAAAATTAGCAAAATTATTATGTTTATGAGTATTTTGTTAAGTTTTGCATTATCATTGCAGAGCATTTACTGTAGGTAAAGGTCATTCAGGGAGCACCAAAAATTGTTGAATTATGTGAAAAGTATTATGTCCCTACAATATCTTTTCCAAACTATATACCTACATCTTTTATCTTTTCCTTTAATAACTGACATAGTAAATTGTTGTATTTTCAGAGTGACTGAAAACATCTTTGATTTATTATTTTAAAGTCAATAGTGGGCTTAAATTCCTAATACAGATTTACAACGTCTTGTGAAAAGAAATCGCTAAACTGCTTTTGAATCTTTCTGTCAGTTCTTTCTGCTTTTGCAGGTCAACTTTTTCTGAAGAGTGCTTGAGGACACCAGTGAGTTTGCTTTCATTCAGGGAAGGTTAAAGCCAAAGTGCTAATTCTCTACTTTCCCTTTCTGTTTTGCAAAATCCCTTCCTCCCCTGGGAAATACCTTTTGATATGATATCCCAAAAGGATAAATGTCACAACTGTGACTCTTCCAGTGCCTACATTGGAAAGCCCTTAATGTTCAAAGAATAAAGAAGTTACTGTGCTACCACTCCTGTTACCTGTCTGCTCTATAACATTTCTGCTCCTATATCTGGATGGTTTTGGCCATGACCAACACAATGATTGACAGAACAAGATGAAAGGATGTTTTTTCTTGGTGTACTGCCTCTGCTGTCATCAGGCTCTTTACACTAGTATCTTCTATATTTGCCAACACAGATATTGTATCTCATC
Organism: Laterallus jamaicensis coturniculus; assembly: GCA_022605575.1. Classification (NCBI taxonomy): domain Eukaryota; kingdom Metazoa; phylum Chordata; class Aves; order Gruiformes; family Rallidae; genus Laterallus; species Laterallus jamaicensis. The sequence continues at coordinate 6,354,284 of JAKCOX010000023.1, read as the reverse complement.
TAATTCACTTACAGTAGTTTCCACGAATATGTAAGAGAAAATTAGTATATTCTGTGTTGAATGGAAGCTCTTCCAATAGCCTATAAGTGTGAGGCTCCTCTGATTAAGCACAGATTTTTGCCATGGAACTATCTTGATCTAAATTAATAATCTTAGCCTTTCTTTATACTTAGTGGACAGTGGTTCTTGGGACCTGGTATTAGCCGCCTAAGGGTGGAAATATTGATATCTCTGAGTAAATAACTTTTTATGAGCGCAGTAAGCACAGTCTGGATTTTAAGGAGAAAGACAGGATGAAGGTCGTAACATGGCATAGTCTGATGTATACTGAAAAGCAGTATAGTTTAGAGGTAGTTTTTAAACATAAGTGTACCTGAAGATGAAGAAGTCTGTGAATGAAACTCACACAGTGTTAAAAACAAGCTCATGTCTGGTTAAATTACATCAACACACCTGTATTGATTTAAAAAGAAAAAAAAATTATTAAGTGCAAGATGTTACATCAGGGTTTAGGCACATTTATTACTTTTAGGTAGACTAGTTTTATTTTATGAAACAAATGTAATGATTGTGCTTTGCTTTATCTGTGCACATCTTATTTGTAATGATTTCTGAATCATGTGACTGTATATTTCATTAAATTCAATTAAAGTGTTTGTTCATGTCTACTAATTCACCTAGGTCCCCAAATAATAAGTGATTTTAATTTATATATGGCCATATAAAATCATAATTGTCATAGTTTTTAAAAAAAAATCTTAGTGTAGAAGACTGCACAAGGGACTATTGATCATTAGAGAATGATCTTGCATTCACATTATAAAATTTTTCAGGGGGATCTGTCTTGTGTATGCTGTTGTGCACCAGCTTCCTACTTCATTGGCAGTGACATTGGTTTTAAACTCCCTCTGTTTCAGAACCATGCTGCAATAACTTTTTAAAGCATTAATTTCAAAACGTATTGATTACGACTGTAGCAGGTTACACAGCTCTGGTGAACAATTTGGGAGCACTTCTCCATACAGGTGCAACTTTTAAGAGGTTATGGTATTCTTTTACACAATGGAAACAATAATTTAGCTGCTTTTTCACCAACCAAGCAAAGAAATTAGGATATGGGAGTTGTAGAGATCTCTGCATTCCTGTGATCGGTGGCCATACGTAACCTGTGTCCATGTTGCTGATCCTGTTCTTTTCCATTAGGGCTGAATCTGGTCCTGCCACTGCCTCACTGAGCTCTATAAGGGTAATTGCCAGGTAAGCTGTTACTGAGAAGCTGGTACAAGCAAGCTAATTCTGAGACCATTCTTCCATGATGCATGCTACTTTCAATAGGAAAATTAATGTGGGTTTCTACTGAAATAAAACATCTCTATTCATCTCAAGTGGAAGTGAGTGGAGTGAAAGGAGAATCTGAACCCTTATGATTTTGGAAGCATGTCTGAATACACTATCACTACGCTTAGCAGCAGAACCTGCAGAACTATTGAGTGTTACATCAGTAATAACTTATTTTTAGAAATCTCAGTATGTGTAAGGTACTCACAGACTTGATTTAAGAACTTCAGGATGATTTAATATTACTTTATCCAACGCTGACAGTAAAGACTTTTATCAAGAATTGAAGCACCACTTTGAAAATACTTCTCAGTATATTGTACATGAGAATCAAAATAATTTATAAAAATTCAGAAGTTATTTTAAAATATAGACACGCAGTATCTAAGAAATCTTGTTCAGGTAAATCTGAGAATTTTACTTTGGAGACCAAACCAAGGAAACTCCAGTTTAAATTTGTTGTTCATTTCTTCTTCACTTTTCAACATCAAAAAGATGCATCAAAACATTTCACTGTGTTTTTAAGAAAGAATCAGATCACAAAGATGCTGCCATAACACAGTTACCTCTATCTCTTTAGCAAATGTATTTATGACAGGATTTACTGGGTTTTGGATCATCAAATTCCCTAGTAAACATTGAGAATTCACTGATGTAAAGTGAGGCAAACAGTGGATCCTGATGTGATATATCACTCACCAGCATAGTATGTATGTGCTAAAAGCACAGCTTTGTATGTGCTATTTGCCTGTCTCCTTGTGGCTATAAATGAATAACAACAAAATTCTAAAGATAAAGGTCCCAATGATGGGTAATTTGGTGAACCATCAAAAACATTGAAAACAAAATTTTCTTTCTGTCATGGAGGTGACAGAATGGGTGGGGTCATGAAGTCACCAACTCTAAAAGAGGCCATCCCTGAAGGAAACAACTCTGTATGAAAGATTTTTTTAAAAAGTCTATTGAAAGAAAAAAATCAATTTGTTTATCTTTGATCAGAAACTTACCTACAGATCCACAGCTTTTAACATATTAGTTGTAGCAGGTAGCTTTTGCTTAACTAATTACTTAGTGCAGGAAATAATACAGTACTAAATAAAATCCATCTTGGTCTACCTTAAAATTTAACAAGCTTGCTTCATAAAAGTAAGAATTCTATGGGATGCTCCTTCAAACTACAAATAATATATGCTGGCACACCATGTAATCTCAATGGTAACATGTTTGTTTACTATTCCCTTTTAGTAGAAAATCCCCAAATGCAAACAAATTTCTGACACTATCCAGTTCATGTAAATGCAAAATCTTGCTAGAGTGTCATCTTCCAAAATGCTCTAGTATTTAATCCACTCTGCCAGTTTAGTCATTTTTATGGAAATGCATCATAGCTGGTTTTCACAGCATCACTAAACTATATTTTTCTTTGAATCTTAAATATCATTGAGCAAATATATTAAAATGAATGCCTTGTAAGTGATAATTGAGCAATCAAAAATGGAATACATGGTGTGTCCAGCTAGGCACATTATATCTTTGTTTTCTAATCCTTTTGTTGTGCTTCATTTTATAAGTCCTCCATACGTCTGAATAGAAAATGTTATCAATAAAGGCAAGCCATTAATCCACCCATGACAAAAATTAAGATATATTTGTCCTTTAAGGCTGACTGCCTCTGTTCTATTCAGCTATGGAGGTCAATAACCTGTAAGTGTTTAATGAATATTGCTATAATGTTACGTTCATTATTGAATTAGCGATGGCTTTGAAGAAGACATAATGGTTTGATCTGTTTTGTTTTATATTTATTAAACTTTAGAAAATGTATGAGTTATATTTCTTCAGTTAATATTTTGAAAGAACATGAATATTTGCATAAGATTTACATAGGAAAAAAACTTTTGAATTTAATAATAAATCATAGTCTTTCCATCTGTTAATGAAGACATTTTTATTTTTGCGAATCTTAGAAAATCTGAAATAGATTTATTGATGTAGGCTGTTTCATAGTCCTGGGATTAATTTATTACTGTGTAATTTTTTATAAATATGTTATATATTCATTATTTAATATTAGTTAGCCTTTATTAGTAGATTAAGAAAATGAAAGGGCCAGTTAAGATCATGAAGATGTCCCTGGTAACAGAATAAGAAAAGTTCAGATTTGATGTCCATTCAGAAAATGAAGTTAAACCCAGATGTAGATGATCTGTTCTTCAAAGCACTTAATAAAAGCCCCAAAAAACATGAAAAGAGCTGCGTCCAATTCTAGCAGATGTACAATGAACATGTCTGAGAATAGGCTTACTTCTAGCCATAACACTTTTACAGTGGTCTAAAGCAGCTACACTCAGTATCACTTCTCTAAATAAGCCAAGCAATATATGGAAAAACTTTCTGACCCTAAAATAGCCACTCAAACTGTACTGAGTGAGCAAACATTGGTCTCTGAAATCATCCTAGTTATTTACACTGCTGTGTATTCTGCAAGTTCCAGCAAAGGAGAAAGAGGTGTTACTCTTTCTTTAGCCTCCATAAGTATTTTGTAAGAAAAGTTACTTAGTAGTAGTGATAGCAGTTTCTTATAGGAAATCTGACTACACGAGAGTTTTCTACAGAAAATCTGGTAAGTTCCAGTTTCCTTAGCAAAACAGACGTGAAATCAAATTTCTAAGAAACATCAACTGCACATCCCAGATCTATTGACAGCCTTCTCATCTGCTGAAAGTGAATAATTCTTAAACCAGCCTTTAGATAAAAACTTAATTACACGATGTGGATAAAAAGAAATCTAAATTCTATTTTGAAAACTCCTGTATTGTCATTAGTTGATCTGCAAGGCAGCGGTCTGCAGACAGAGCGGGCAGCACCACAGTACAGGCCACCAAACAGATATATATACTAGAAGATTCTTTGTGGCTTACATGTATTTTTAAAGTAACACTTATTTTTAAAGTGCAGACCTCACTTCTTTCACATTTTGCCAAATCTTGCGATTTGGCTATGCCTTTTCTCTTTTTTTTTCCTTTTTTTCTCCAGCAATACATCAGATGCAGGCTATTGTAACTCATGGATCCACACAGAGGTATCTGTGTTGAAGCTATTACTTATACAAATAACTAAGCAATTAAGTCCAGGAAAACAAACAAAGGAACTATCAAATAAACACACCCCCAAAACCAAAACCAAAACCCTGAAACCAACACCAGGGAACAATAAAACTAAAATTCTTCTTGCAGTAGTCAGAAAGAGGTTATACATACTACATATGACCATACTGTCATACCTGGCCTCCAAATGCTATTACAAGCCTTTTCATACAGAAAGGACAAAAGGAGAGCAAGGCCTCATATGCTGTTACTGGTGCTTCAGGACTTTCCTACCAGTTCTCCTGTTGACAACTGGATGTGTGTAATTTGAGTTAGAAAAAAATATATATATGCATGTGTATTTGGAAAATGTCCCCAACCTCCTAACAAATGTGAAGTTCGAATTTGTGTGCATGTGTGAGAGGACAATAATTGCAAGCCAGTTTCTCAACTGTGTGACAGGTCACCAATCTACTCTTTGTGCAGACCTGTCTTCTAGAAATTGCTGTTTTATTTAGTAGAGTGTTTTCTAGATGTTATGGTTGCAAAGAAAATATTTGTGATGTGAAAAGGGTATTAAATGGAGCAGTGTCCTATTTCCAGACATAACGCCATGTGAGATCCATTCATCAAAGCAGGCTATTAACCTTTATACCTAGAGCCTCGCTTGTCAATATCCTTAACTTTCATTCCAATGATCATTTTATCAGAAAAATCTGATTCTTTTAGTCCCTCATTCCATGCTGCCAATCATATCCTCTGAAACATTTAACTTTCTTGATGGCCTTAATGCTATATATTGGAAACATAATGATCTTAAATATATGAAATTGTGGAAGAGTATAATTTAAAATGAACAGAATAAGATAAATAACACTGCTTCTACTTCTGCTTGATATTGATATTACTATTTATGTTGCTATGAATCGCTTTCATATATGATTAGTCAAAAATCTTCTATTCTTCATTTAATAGATTCTGCCAAAGAATTTCTAGTCTGTCATTTTATAATGCCATGCAATTCAAAATCTTCCACCCACATAGAAGTCCAGGTCCCTACAGCTTGCAAATAGAAATGTTGTTTATATCTAAACATGCAACTAACTTCTACTGTATGAAAAGAATGCTATTCTTTCTTCATGTGCCTAGTCAGAGCTTTTACTGTCATACTTCTTTGGTGCCTGGGCTTCTTTTCTCTAGACACAGGTTTCTCAGTAACTCCAATCTTCTTTTCAGCATACTTTAGTCAATCTTATGACTTCTTAGCCTTTCTCCATTCACAGGATTGAATTCTACTTGCCCTAACTTGAAAAACACCCAGGATTTAGTTCCAGACACAGACATCTAAATTTAGTTGTCTATGGATAGTCTGGTTTACTATTTTAGTCCCTGGAAAGCTGTGCTCAATTTGATTGATCATGCATAAATTTCTAATGCCATTTCAAATAACCTGTGATATCCAAGGTACTCACATGGTAGATATGATTCAGGACCTAGGTATTTAATAAACTGATACGAAAACTGATGCTGTTCTGCAGTTGATGCTCTTCTGCTGCATGTCAGGAAGGATATATGAATGGTCAAATAGAATTCATGTTTAGCCAACAGAAATAGATACCTGTTTGAAAGGTGTTGAAGTCAGAAACCAATTCAACTTACTGAAATTAGTTATTCAGTGTAGAAGGAGATAAAAGAGCTTTAAGTCCTGCAGGTACTATTGACCAGTTCATCACTAAATACAGTCAGTGGAAGCTTAGACATCCAGGGCACATAAGCACAGCTACACTGTGCATAGAAACTGTCAAGCTGAATCTCACTATACTCTTTACTTTCTTCTTCTGCAGACTTTTCTCCCAGCGCCATTCTCCTGATTTTTTACATAATCTTTACCTCCCTCTGATAAACAATCTTTTAGATCTATTGTTTCTCCAATTCACTTATCATAAACCTAAATCATAGACTCATGGACTGGTTTGGGTTGGAAGGTAGCTTAAAGATCATCTATTTCCTGTCCGTGGCAGGGACACCCTCTACTATACCAGGTTGATTTTCTTTTGTGTCCATCTGTTTTCTTTCCCTCTTAATTCTCTGTCCTTTATATACTTCTCTCCAAAACAGCCAGAGGTGTGTTTCATTTACCCTAAATTAAATGTGTGCAATGTAAATGCCAAGTCTAGACATCCAGCTTTGCCTCCCTTTGTAGTCAGTGTAGGAAGTCAGGCACTTTTAAAAAGTGGTTCATTGAATTCACTTTAGGTTGTAGAGTCTGAGATGACAATAGTTATGCTTCTAAATGTCTATTTTTCTCCACTGTATGATGCTTAAGAAAATTCCTTGTGAATGAAACATAAGAAAACAAGTTGAACAAATTCTGGAAAGTTACGGAGTGCCCCTGTTTTCTCAATGATATTTATTGCTCAAAACACAGATGAACAATCTATTTCAAATTTAATGCCAATTATCTAGTAACGCATCTACCAATTTTTTTACTTTTGTACACACAACCGCAATGCTTGACTTACTAACCCCATGTGTGTTTTAAATTTTTTTTTAAAAGAAGCACTTGTGTTGTTTGTGTATATTTTTCTGTTTGTTTTGGCATGCTGAAGAACAGAGGAGCCCAGGGAAAGCTCACTCATCCTTTGCAAACTTGCCACTTTGCTGCCAATATTTGATCTCCAATCTTACATCTTGTTTATTTTGTTTGTAGTGAATTATCATTATGGCATTGTGCCTTTTGAACAGACTTCATTGATATAAAAATGTGCTCTGATCTGGCCAAATGAAAAATATGTAATGTCTTCTAACAATGAGTTCTTTTAGGACCCTTTCTAAAAATAATGAGATGGTCATAACTCCAAACCAATGAATATTCAGCAGTGTAGCCATTGTCAGTCCAAAATAACTTGCAAGTTAATAAGAATGAAAACGAGTTCTTGATCAGCTTGTGATTGTGATTTTTGAAGTGATCCAAGCAACTCATGTGCAAGACTAGACTTCCAATTTACTTACTGGACTGCAAGTGAGCATACATCTCCTGTGGCAAATCTCACTTATGTATGAATGGTTTTAACAGTGTAGAAAACATAGAAAGTCATACAAATTGTGTGCAGAAGAAAAGGTCTACAAGAATACATTAAAAATAGTTGAACACAATTAGTAAGGTGTATCAGCAATTCCTCTTTACCCTGTGTATTGTACAACTGAGAATTCAACAGGCAGATTGAAAAACAAAGAGAGCCCCAAATTATAGTTTGTTTGAATATTTTTTGCATTTGTAGTGATGCATTGCTCTAGTTCCATAATACACAGTAAGCATATGTCATGGGAAATACTAATTCAGGTTTTAATTCAGTGGAATAATGCAATATTCTGTCAGGTTCTAGCACTTTAAGAAGGCTTTTCAAGAGTTTTGAGTTTGATCCAAACTGTATATGATTCAGGCTGTCACATGATCTGGTTAAAGTGCAACCACTCAATACTAGTTATAGGTAATCAGAATAATGGTAAGAAATGCCTTTCCCCCCCGCCCCCCACCTTAATTACCTCATGCTGCATATTTTCTTGTCACATCTCCTTGTTAATTCACAATGGAAAAGGGAGGTTATGGTGCACTCCACTCCCAAAAGAAGATGATGATACTGTCCATACCACTCCTAACGATAGAGATGAAGGTGACAATTCACTCTGATCCTAAGTAATTTTTGAGACAGCGTGTATCTAATGGTCCCAGGCAGTTACAACCTGTGCTGCCATTCAGAGGGACTGCAACAGGGTGGAGAAATGGGCTGCCAGGAACCTCGTGAAGTTCAGCAAAGGAAAATGACCAGTCTTGCATCTGGAGCGCCAGGCACCACTACATGCTGAGGGCTAACTGGCTGGAAAGCAGCTCTGCAGAAGAAAACCAACAGTGTGACAAAGAAAGTCGGGTGCATCCTGGGCAGCATTAGCACTACATTGCCTGAATTCTGAGGGAAATGACTCTTTGTCTTAGCTCATCCCTAGTCAGACATGTCTGGAGACCTGGGTCTGTCTCTAGGTTTTGCACTAGAAGGCAAACATACTAGAGGCAGACCAGCAAAGCGCTATGATGAGCGTACAATCATAGAACTTTTTAGGTTGGAAAAGACCTTTAAGAACATCAAATCCAACCATTAACCTAGCACTGCCAAGCCCACCAATAAACCACGCCCCTAAGCACCACACGTTCACATCTTTTAAATACCTCCAGGGATGGTGGCTCAACCACTTCCCTGGGCAGTCTGGTCCAATAGCTGAAACCCTTGTAATGAAAAGATTGTCCCTAATATCCAATCTAAACTTTCCCATCCATAACCTGAGGCCGTTTTCTCTTGTCCTACCACTTCTAACTTGGGAGAAGAGATACACCCAACTAGCTACAACCTCCTTTCAGGTAGAGAGTGATAAGGTCTACCTTCATGAAGTCTCCCCTTGGCCTCCTTTTCTTCAGACTAAACAACCCCAGTTCCTTCACCCACTCCCCATAAGACTTGTGGAGTAAACCTTCCACCATCTTTGTTGTGGTTCTTTGGACATGCTCCAGCACCTCATTGTCTTTGGACTGAGGGGCCTAAAACTGAACACAGTACTCAAGCTGCAGCCTCATGGGGGCCAAGTTCAGGGGAATGATCACTGCCCTAGTCCTGTTGGCCATAATCATCCTGATACAAGCCAGGATGCTCTTGGCCAAGATGGTAAGCTGGGCACACTTCTGGTTCATATTCAGCCAGGTATTGACCAACACCTCCAGGTCCTTTTCTGCCAGGCAGCTTTCCAGCCACTCTTCCACAAGCCTGTAGTGCTGCATCGAGCTGTTGTGACCCAAATGCAGAAGAACTGGCACCAGTACTGAGCCCTGGGGAACACCACTTGTGACCAGCCACTAACTGGATTTAACTCTATTCACCACAACTCCTTGGGCCTGGACATCCAGCCAGTTTTTTGGCCAACAAAGCATATGTCAGTCCAGGCCATGAGCAGCTAGTTTCTCCAAAAGAATGCTGTGGAAAACAGTGTAAAAGGCTATAAAGTCCAGGTAGACAACCTGGATGATTAAGGGGCTGGTAAATCTCTCTGAGAGACCTGGGACTGGTCAGCCTGGAGAAGAGAAGGCCCAAGAGGGATCTTATCCACATATATAAATCCATGATGCAGGAGTAAAGACAATGGAATCAGTCTCTTAGTGGTGTTTAGTTACAGGACAAGGGGCAATGGGCACAAACTGACATTCAGGAAATTCCACCTAAACATAAGAAAATCTTTTTACAATGAGGATTGTTAAAGACTGGAAATGATTCCTGAGGGAAGTTGTGGAGTTTTCATCCTTGGAGATATTCTAAATCCAACTGAATGGTGACCCAAGTTACCTGCTGTAGCTGTCTCTGCTTGAGAAGGGCTTGGGCTAGGCAATCTCCAGAGGTACCTTCCAACCTCAGCCATTCTTTGATTCTGTGACTGAGTTTTAATGATAAAATTGATAGATATTTTAACACTCAATATTATTTCCCTATCTATCCACAAAAAAAAACAACAAAAAAAAGAACCAAATACAAAAAGCAACACACAGTGTAATTTTTGATGTGAAATATAGGGATTCTCCTAAGAAATTTTGATGTGGAATCTTCTGGTTGGGATGGAATTAGGTTTTTACACAGTAACCTGTATGGTGCTATGCTTTATTTTTGTGATAAAAACAATGGAGATATCATTTCAGTGTTTTAGTTGCTGCTGAACACTGCTTTCACAGTGTCAAGGTCTTCTCTGCGTCTCACTCTGATGTCACCCAAGGTGCAATTCAGGGGATGCAGGAGGTTTGAAAGGGACCTAAAATGACTAGAGATGTTCCATACTATATAACACTGTGCTCAGCAATGAAATGGTGGTGGTGGGAGCTTTTCTAAAGTAAGCCATTGTTCAGAGACTGACTGGATATCACTCGGTGGGAGGTGATGAGTGATTGCCTTTGCATCATGTGGGTTGTTTGTTGTTTTTTTTTAATTCCCCTCTCCCTGCTCTCCCTTCACTTACTGAGTTGTCTTAATCTCAACCCACAAGTTTTTCTTGATTTTGTATTCCAATTTCCTGCCCCATCCTGCTGGGGAAAAGTGACACACCAACTGGGGAGTGGGTTACCTGCTGGCTGTGTCAACCAACCACAATAATTTAGATCATTAAGATCAAATACAGTTATGAACGCACATGATAATAAAACAAGAACCAAGGCTAAAATCAACTATTGTAAACAAGCTAGCATTTGGAAACCTGCTATTTTGAAGCAAAGACAGAAATGCTATAGAGGTTTTGTGACACAAGGAGCTGTATTTTGTATCTGTTAGAGTAAGGTTAGTGATATAAATGACTCTCAATCATACAGATTATTTAGATATCATTCACAAAATTGCAACAGTTCCAGACTCGCGCTGTTTGAATATCTTACAACTGCATTCTATTTAATTGGCTGCACGCAAACTAAAAGGGGCAGTTTTGCAAAACTGCTTTTCATTTCACTTTACATTTACATCCGAGAGACCACAGAGCCGTGAACAAAAGGGAAGTGAACATAGTTTGAGGAAAACTGCAGGACAGTCTTATTGCTGCTATCATTGGTACTGCCCAACACTCATGGGGAAACAAATCATTAATTAGGCATAGAACTTACATATTACTTAGAATGAACAGCCTATTTGTTAGGCAGAACTGATTTGTTTCTTCCAGTCCTCTCACACCTTTGCTCCTTGCATCTCCCTAAATCACCTTTTCCCTGAATGGATATGCAGCTCAGGTATGTGATCATTTGTTCTTCACCTGGTGTGTGAGGCCAAAGGACTGACGTGCATTTTTCAATTAAGGGCAATTGAAATGAGAAGCATGGCGTATAGGTCCATCTGTTCAGGACAAAGCCGGTTTTACAAAGTGGGTTTCAGATCAAGTATCTTGCCACAGAATTCTCTCTATTTGAACCTTTCAAACACTCTGTTTTAAAAGTCACATTAAGAATATTTGAATGTAAGATTATTTGAATATAAGAATATTCATTAATGTAAAATACATTGCTATTGTATAAAGGCCAGATACCAGTGCAAAATATCCCATTTTATTGAAAAGCTGGACCTCATGCCAGCTTTCTAGGAACTGCTAGAAATGAAGACAAAGGTCTCATTTTCAGAAATGACAGAACTATTCTAACCAGATGCAGCTGGAACAGGACTGATTTCCCAGAGGCTACTTTAGCATCCAGTAGTTGAAATTCAATGCAGGCTTTTGAAAATTTGGGTAAGCGGATACTAACCCCATTTGTCCTTGTTTTCATATATTGGAGCTATCACTGAGCAACATGTATCTGGACTTGGGCAGGTGTAGGACTACTTCCTTATTGATACTGGTGCTGTACTCCAATTCAATGGTGAGAGGCATGGGTGTATCAGCTCCTGCACGCTACCCTGAATATACCAAGTATTCACCACTCTGAACACCAGTTTGTGTTCAGCTCAGGATTTGTCAAGCATTAGGGACTTTGCTTAGAATGAGCATTCAGAGATTAATTTTCCCATTAAAATTAATTTAATATAAACACTTTGTAGAACTTGGGTAAATGCATTGCTTTTTCTAACTCTTCTGCCCAAACTGACCAGGTTACATGAAGCTATTTAAGAAAAGCTATTGCACAAGAGTCTACCCGTAGGACTTCAATTCTTTTTTTAGTCACCTGTATGCTCACAAGACATTTTTAGATACTTATACAGCTCTTATATTTAAATCTGAAAAAATCAGGTCCAAAGAGCTTTTACTTGGCAAATGGTGAAGTTTTATATTTTACCCTTATAGTCGCTCCTACTGTGCTTCCCTCAGTGGTAATGCTGAAATAGTTCTGAACTAGTAAAATAAACCTTTAAAAAGTTTCAAGCAGATTTTCTTGATTTAAAAATGATGATTTATGATTATGCGAACTAGGTTTAATATGCATTAGGAATTCAAATGCTGTTGCAATAATTTTTTAGTAAAAGCTGCTTTTTAGAACTACCTTAGCACATTCTCTCCACAAGCAATAATTCTTCATCTATAGAGTAATTTATTTCTTCTGGTTTTAATATGTTACAGATGAATGGTTGTATGTCTTTCCTGTTAGAGCATTACAAGACAGGCCACTTTTGCATTAGGCTGGTACTACAACAGATACCTGTGGTGCTCTTCATGGTTCATGTGGTACTAATTTAAATGGGAAGTTGCACATATTTCATTGAAACACTTGGTAAAGCCAGCTTTCACAGAAGGGTGCAAATGATGGACTGTTCTCTGTGTGCAGCTGAACTGCTCTAAATGTGTCAGTGAGGGTTATGGATCATTTCATTCACCCATCAGCTCTGGTCCGCTGTGTGTACAAATCACAGTATAGTGTCATCCAACAGAACATTCCTGACAATACTAGAACATTTATAGTACTGCCATTTTTAATAGGAGTTCTGCAACCCTGTTTAAATAGTATTACTTCTTTAACTCTTTAAACACTGAATTTGAAGCCATTTTTGGTTTCCCTCTCTGTTAGTTGCAGTGTCCCCAGTTTGGACTCTTCAATCTTTTTTCTTGGCATCATAGCTACTGGGAAAGGAAATAAGAGGCACTCAAGGTTAAAGGTAAGTTGCAACTAGGACCTACATTCAAGAAACTTTCTGTATCCATAAATGGAATGTTATTTTCTGTGTTTTTTCCTTAGAAGTGATCTTTGGATAATTCAATATCCCCTGAACATACAGTCCCTTTAAATATCAAACAATCCACCTTCGTTCTCTGTCAAGAATCGATTGAATTGATGATAAATGTTACATGATTAGAACCCTTTGTCTTTCCATTGTCAGGAGGAAAAACATTTTTGACAGAAGCAGCATAACATTTTCCCATTACCTAGACTTTACAGGCTGAGAAAAGAATGAAACTTGCTGAAATTTAAAGGAGGCTTTGTCATGGCTTCACATCACAGAAGAAATTGTAGCAAGAAACCTAGTGGCATTGTGATTTTTTAAAAAGCAAATGCATGTATTTGTATTTAGGGAGTGGCCAGTTGTTTTAGATCTTAGTTCTTTTATGTTATTTCTCCTGTGTTAAAAATGATCCCTCCGAAACCTGCAGCAGAGACTGACAGAACTTGCATATGGAAATAGTACCAGTCAGGTGTACTATATATTCAGGCTTCCTTTTATTCTCTAGTAACCATTCAAAAAGAAGGATTGCAAATATTAATTTTTTTCCTGAAGAACTGGTAACTTATCTAGGTAAAGGGAAGATGTTCACACTGGTGAAATTAAGGTAGCTGACTTGAGGCTTTGAAGTTATAATTTCTTCTTATACTGAAACCTGCAGCCACTGAAGATGGACAGGCTCCTAACTCAGACTTTCTGTTTTCTCCATGGACTATAGGAAGAATCATGATCTGTGCTGGGCACCAAAGGTCTTTAAATTTACACAGTGTGGCTATCTCCTAGATGGCAAATTATGGATTTAGGAGTCTTTATGTAAGAAACACAGTTTGAGATGTTTTAGTACAGATCTTGACAGTTGGCAACATCCTAGATCAGTTTACTATGTCATAGATCTTCAGAGAGTGGCTAATATTGGATCAGTGTTACTTCACTTGATCATACCTCATTTCTTAGAATATACCAGGCACTCTTATTCTGCATATCTCCCAAATTTATGGGGAGTGCTCTGAAAGCAGCTGAAGAAACATCTGAAAACAGAAATAAGTATTTAATTGAACAGCATGAGATTTTTCCTGAATATCATAGAATCATAGAATGGTCTGGGTTGGAAGGGATCCCAAGGATCACAAGAGTACCAACCCCTCTGCCAGAGGCAGGGCCACCAACCTCAGGCCTGGATCTACACAATGTTGCCCAGGGCCCCATCCAACCTGGCCTTGAACACCTCCAGGGATGGGGCACCCACCACCTCTCTGGGTAACCTGCTCCAACACCTCACCACTCTCTCTGTAAAAATCTTCTAATTTAAGCCTTCCTTCCTTTAACTTTAATCCATTACCCCTTGTCCTGCTATTGTCTACCCTTTTAAAAAGTTGATTCCTCTCCTGTTTCTAAGCTCCCTTCAGGCTGCCTTCTCATTATGACTAAGCCTGAAAATCCATCCTGGCTGAAGTTAGTAACACCAGAAAAATTACCATTACCACTAACCATTTTCATCACTTGAAAGTGAAGATCCTGGATTACCACTGGTAAACCACTGTACATGTAAAGATATTAACCACTGAATATGGGTTGCTTGCTCCCTTCTAGCTGTGGTAAGGAGTACTCCCCTGTGGACAACAATAGCTAAGGCAACATTTGCATCTTTTTACTGCTCATGCCTTGTACACACACTACCAGCATACCCACAACAAGAACCATGAGTTCTCATGGCCTTTTACTTACTATTTTCAATTTATCATTGCTAAACTTTCACTTAGCCTCCTCAAGGAAATCGAACCTTTGTTGTGCTTTTAAGTACCAGATTAGATGCAGTACAGGAGTCCACCTTCCGCAGCCATGTAGTGACATCTTTCTTCTCTCTCGTGGGGATGCAGTGGCAGCTCAAAAGGTTAATGAAATAGTAGGAGGTGGGCAAAAAACCCCATTAACATTTTTTTTTTGTGTGGGATTACATTGCTATTGATAATCATGCAGATCCCAGAGTATCTTCAAACATAATTTTTCCTGTAGTAAAATCTACCTATTACTCTATTCTTAGATTTCATGTCAGGTTGAGGACCATGTTTTGTAAGGTTGAAGCAAAATTCCTCACATAATTTTAAAATTAGAGATAATTAGTATGCATTTTGTTTGGCTTGGGAGTATGGTATAATTATTCCTTGCATGCTCTTAATCCACCAATAGCTTTTGCTTCTTAGCTTTTGGGTTTTTTCTACACATTTAAACTTAGTTAAACATTCACTGGCTAAATATATTTGAAAAAAATCACACTGTAAAAAAAGAAAGTTATTAAGTTCAGTGTACAGATAGCTTTGAATTTAGTCTTCCTCTTATGTATGTGATAGAAAGTTTTCTGTTCTCCCATTGACTTCAGAGAGAGCAGCATGTATCACTATTTTTGCCTATGTAAATTAATGAAACTCTGTCAGTAGTATCAGTAAGCCTGTCAACGTAAAGTAACTAAAGAATTTGACCATCTATATGTCTTTTGGCCCTGTGAGATTATTACTGGGCTTTTTTTATGTTTGTTGGCAACATCTCTTCTCTCAGAGCTAGAGGGCAAGAGTCCATTCTTGGCTTTTGCAGATACGCATGCTGTGTTATGAAGACACTCCAGCTTCTTGGTAAATAAACCCCAACAACACCATTCACCCCCTCATAAGCAAAAAGAAAAGCCATTATACTTTACAATTTCTGAAATGAAAGTTGACAGAAAATTGCGATATGCTCTGAATATATGATTGAAATTATTTGTGAGATTAAAAACTGTAAATTACTGCAATTCACACCATGTGTAAATAATGTTTCTTTCTGCTCTTTCATTCAGGACCGTATGTTTGGGAACAGTCACTTTTTCTTTAAAAAAAAAAATCCATTTGTTAAAAATGAGACATGATTTCTTGCCAGGGAAGTTGACAGAGAAAAAAAAATAGGGTGATGGAGAAGATTCTTTTCATCTGCTTCTGAATGATCACTGTGTGATGCTGCTTCCTAAATTCCCTAGCTAAAAGCCAGTCTCAACTGCAGAAAAATTACTCGTATCCATTTCCCAAATTGACTAATGGCAAGCAGATATTCGTGGAATATGTCTATACCCCACAATGAAAGTCTGTGTTAGACGTACTGTAGCGCACTCTGAGCAAGCTGGTAAGTCTGTATTGCGAGGAAATAAGCTTGTGACGCAGAAGCTATAAAGCCACATCAAAGTAGCATAGCCCTGACAGACAGGACTAATAAGCCCATATGCAGTGCCTCCTGCTCCAAAGATAACCCACTCCCAAAATGCTTGGGTACCTCAATGTGGGACTTCACACACAGACAGCCTTGTCAAATGCCACACAGGAATTTTATTCTCCCCTCTGCTTTTTGCAAAGGGGGGTTTAGGGCTTCCTCTTTAGACTTTAAATCAGTATGGCTGGGTATTTGAAAGGCTGCACAGCGATGGGGCAAATCGAGTAAAACATGAAAGAAAATTTTGCTGAAGAAGGAAGTTGAACATGGCTCACTGGTGCTTCTGCTTCTAAATGGCACTCTTTTTCATGGGGGACTCCTTTTGAGGAGGTTTGCAGACTGGTGATAACTGATTTTTCCGAAAGCAGCTTTTTTTGTTTTCTTCTATCCAGTGTGTACCCATGTACTGTGCACCAAGTAATTGACCTAAATAAACCGGGAGAGAAACATGATTGCCAGTGACACATGATTGTAAGAAGTTTGACATTATCTTGAATATGTTGTAGTGATTATTTGACAAAGCATCAGTAATGCAGGTTGTGTTTGACAAAAACAATGATGAAAAATGTGATTAAAACTTTAAGGACCAGGCTGCGTTTCACAAATACTGATTGCTTAATTACCACTTAACCATTGACCAACATGTCTCTAACAACGAACATTTGTTTTCAAGTGAACATTGCGAGTTCCAAATTGATTAGCAAAACATTAAATGAGCTTTCCTTTTCCTGTTTTACAAGTGTTCATTTTTTTGAGACCAAGCACGTCGTATTCCTACATCTCACATGGTTATGCAATGTGCAGGTTAGAATTAGTGGAATTCCTAAGCCATGAGAGAATTGCAAACCCTTTTCCCATTGATATTCCACAAAGGAAGTGAACTTGGAAACTAATGTGGTTTGGGGGGAAAACCTGAATAGAGGCCTTAGTGGTGTTCAGTTTTCAGGAGTTGGCATGTTGTTCAGTTTTGTCCAATTATCAATAAATAAGAAGGATTAGCTGCTGGTAATGGTGCAGTGGACAAAAGATGCAGGTCACATGCAGTGAATTCAGAAAAGTGAGAGTGTACTTAGGGAAAAAAGCTTTTCTAAATTAGCAATAAAAAGAGATGATTAGGTTAACTGTTTAGTTTCTAAAGTAGATAAATCCTGATGATATGAATTCACTGCTGAATTACACCCTGAGTGATATGTCAAGGTTCATCTAACTTTCATCTTCTTACTACAAAATAATCATTTAGCTCTTCATCTAACTTGCTGCACAAAAAGCCGAGCCTTTGGAAACCGATGAATATGACCTTGAGAACTGAAACCAAAGAAGACAAACAGAAGAGAAACAAAACTTCATCTGGTTAAAATGTAGATTAATGTTTCTTAGAAGTTTAAATGTCACTCTGTCTATTTGCCTGAAATTTGTCCTGAAATGATGAGTAAAAATGCTCAATTCTTTAAGTACAGAACGTGAGTTTTAACAGAAGGTGTTCAGTACAGAAAGTATGTTGATTTACGTTATGAACAGTTCCCTAGCTTTTATATTCCCTCTTTCAGTATCAATTTAAGCATTGAGGTAATCAAAGTTAATTAAGAAAAGTTTGGTATTTAGAGTTTAGATATGCAGCTGCTTTGAGACTGATATTTTACACTGTCCAGAAATCTGAGAAATGGCAGATCAAGAGTGATTCATACTCAGAGATTAATTTGGAGGCCCCGAGCTGGGGATGGAAAAGCACCTCCTACTGTGTACATAGAGTTTGGGTATCCAATAAATCTTTGCCACACTCATTTGCTGTGTGAACAGCAGAGAAGGGCACAGTAAGACATATAGGTGCTCAACAACAGAAACTTTAGCCAGTGGAACATTATCTAAAAATCTGACATTACACATTATACATCAGCTGATACATTCTATCAGACAGTGTATTCCCTATAGAGCATTGTACACAAGTAGTTTCTATCCGATTCACTGTATGTCTGAATGAATAATTTGTGGGAGGAGTGAGAAGAGAGGTGATAGCGTTTGCAATACATTTTCATTTTAAAATACCAAGTTTTCTTCAAGCTGGCCTGCTGGACACTCTCAGTTTCTCTTCAGTACATGGAAATTGATATTTCAAGTTAGTTTAAAGCCCCAGATAACATGACAGGCACAGAAATGTCCACTGGTAGTTCTGTTGTTAAAAATAACCGGCTTAGTCAAATGCCTCTTAAACACCATTTCATCACGCTTGTGCCAAGGTTGCCAGAAATGGAGATACCTCTGTCTACTTTGTCTATTGTTTTTTGTCAACAAGCAGGAAAAGAAGGAAAAAGACATGGCTAGGCAGCTTGTTCCATGAAGAAAATAAGTCCCCAGCATCCTATAGATATATTTTACATGCCTTTTGTGTTCCCAGCATAAACATTCAAAGTTTGAAGGCATAGAGCAGATGAATGCCTGGGGCTACTAGAGCATGCCTCCCTCGTTCCTTCTCATGGAGCTGACCAGAGCCCCTGCCATTTAGGGGCCATGTTGCTGAATTTCAGGAGTTTACCATTTTCTCAATCAGCTACCATATGGTGATAAACCCAATGCACATAGCCAGGGATGTTGTTCATTTTTGATTAGAGGAGGTTGGAGACAAATATTCCGTTTTATGACCTGAAATACCTGCTGCAGTTGGCTTGTGGATTGTACTTTTCTCAGGTATATGGCCTGGAAAATGGCTGATCTGAGCCAAGTAAGTGATGTTTATCAACTTGCAGCTTTTTATGAACGCAAGGGAGAAAAATGTGTATAACAGGATTATAAAGACTTGAATCAAATCCAGGCAAACTGTTCTTGTTTTCTAATCTGTAAACATGTAAATACTGTTATAGCTCTGAAAGTAGAAAAAAAAAGTGTACCTTTCCAAATAAAATTCTATTAAAGTCTGCAAAGTTAATTAATGCAATAAATATGCCTGCTCTATATTAGGCAACAAACCTAGCACTATTAACTCTTCCTATTTTCTTCCTGGGTAACTCAGTACATCAGTATTCTAAATCCTTGAACTATATACAGTGCACTCACTTAACTATCACCTCCCAAAGCCAAGTATTTCAGCATCACACAGTAGTGAGTTATAAACAAAAAGTGATTATGATTATATTTAGTAAAGTTTAGGGCCACGATTTTCTATTGCAGTTTTATAGCAGAAGGTAGTATAAATTCCTTATTAAGAGGCTATAATTGCTAGAAGTGGCATACCATGTTTGTTTTATGAGACTATTATTGTTTAATAAAGGTGGCTATAGAAGAGACAGCCAAGAAAAGTTAATGGCACACATAGTTGAGAACTAAATCCTCTATAAAATCTGAAGATAATGTCTTGTGATGTCAACTAATCTTCTAATTTCTGTCTTGTAGAGATAACTAACTTATTCACTATTTTGGTGAATGTAAATCCTTGGGCTGTCTATATATATATATATATATATATATATATATATATATGTATATATATATTACATGACTTAAGTATCCCAGGTATTTTGGAGTGGAAAAATGTCCTACTTAATATATGGTTAATGTCCTACTTAATATATGGTTTCAGGATGGATAGATTGCTTTTAGTCTGAATTTCAGACTTGTCCTTTTTCTCATCTTCTTCTCACATGGTCAGCTGATCCACTTTTTATAAAGTATCTTGCTTGAGACTGCAACTAAGTTGTATATACCTGTGTTCCTTTTTCTTTCCCTTTTAAGGAGTAGAAATGCAACTCATCATATTTGCTAGTTTTGGTGCTTTTGTTAGCTGAATACTATCAGCTAATGGTTCACTCTCTGACAGATTCTCATAGGGCAACATTTTCACTCACAAAGCCAACAGGACTCTGTTGAGAACAAATAGTGCAGTGCTTGCTACAAATAAAGTAATCCAGGTCTGGGGATGCTACCAAAGTCTCCCACTCACCGGCTGATGGTGTCACTGTGAGGTTGTCTCTCCAACCACATGCAGAAACAAGGGACAAGGAAGGTAATGTGACTCTGGAAACTCCCATCCTTTAGGAGGATTCAGGGTCCCACAGGTATGGCACAGAAAAGCGAGTGGAGAGCTGCAGTGTTTAATGAAAGGTGTTCACATTTCAGTTCGCACTTGTATCCTGATTGACTGTGAATTTCAGTCATATCAAACCCAAACTTTGTTTCCAGTGGCTCCTAAAGTCACATTCCCGAAAGTTTCCCACACGTTATCCGCACTAATGGGATGCATCTCATGTGGCAGTTTGATTACTCACTTTCTGTTATTCCCCATTCCCAGATGTACTAAATCTGACCTGCACTTTTGTTAGTCTTGCTGCTCCAAATTTCACAACATTGTTTTTTCTGTATTCCATTCAGACTGACATCACAGAACAGCATTCAAATTTAGCTCGGTATTCATTAAATAAGATACCTAGTACATTGTCAATATTTTAGTGATTGTGTGGTAGTGACACCAATAATCTATGTCTAGATTTTATCCTGTTCTTGACAGGGTATGCTACACTACGTGCCTAAATGGAAAATATTTCTTGGCCTTAGGTACTGCTGGCTTTCTCTTCCGAGGGAGAGGTTATTTCTTTCTCTTTAATTTAGTTATTTTTGCATCTGAGAAGTTATTAAAGTTTTCGGGGGGCTTTCTTACTCCATTTTTTACTATACTGATTGGCATTCTGGTACCAGTGGCTAGATTTTACAATGTTAAGAAATATTAGTGGTTATATGTATGCAAGTAGTGAAAGACATTTGCACGCTGAATTCTCCAAAACAGTCTTGGCAAGCAGTAGTTACATTTTATCTTTCCCATAACTGGACTTTGTTTTTTAATATGCTACATTTCCATTTACTTCTGAAATCTCCTCTAAGAGCTGGGTTAAATGTAAGGCAAAAATAGGATATCTACTTCAAAACGTATATGAAAGAAGAAACAAATAGAGAAAATACATTAAAAAAAACACAAAACAAAGCAAGGTATCAAACACATTTGTGTTTGGTTCCATGTGCAATACAGTGATATGGATGTGGTTTTCTGCTCATTTTTTTAGTCAGGGACAAATTTTTTAAGGCCAAATTCCCTCTCATATAAAACTGAAAATGACAACTAAGTATATGAGGGGGTCTCATGGAACAGTTAATTTATTTCTGAGGTAATACATAAATTGTCATTAGGTAGAAGTGCAGAATTTAGTGCTCTTGGTTTTCATTTATTGTTCATTACTCTTTTTCCCTTATAACTGTTTTGTCCATGCTTATGGATATGCACATGCACTGTCTGATATTCTGCTGTATATTATGTAACCTCTTTCTTACTGCAATATAAGGTGTAAAAAGACAAGCTTAAGAGTTAAAATAGAACGAACTCAACCAAAGTTTGTTATTCCAGGACTAAAGACAAAAATTATAGGGATGAAATCACAACTTTTTCTTTCCAAGAGGGGTTTTTTAATTAAAATAAGCATAAAATTATTTCTTAATAATTATATTCAAAATTCAGTTTTCTGAGTTTTCATTAAAGCTGTTCTATAAAAACAATTAGGCATCTGAGATGCCTGAGCAGCACATATCACCTGTCCTGCAAATCCTTACATCACCTTCAGCAAACACCTTCCAGCACATGTATTTCCTTTGTAGAAGGAAAACATTGCCTAAACCCACCACACTGAATCTGTGTAAAAGGTTTTCAAGGTGTGGATAATACTGATACTTTGTGACTGTAGCCCAGCTCGAAGTCACTCCTGCAGCAGTAAGAGTGGCATAGAGACAACACAGAGCTTGCGCACACAGAAGACACAAATGAAATTAAAATGTCAACAGTGCTGAGCAAAGGTTTGGCTTGGAAAGTGCTCACTTTACTCTTACATATGCCTATAGGACAGTTACTTGGAAACCTAATTATAACCCATGAGTGTAAATAACCAGAATGGTAAAGCCTTCTACGTAGAAAAGGCATCATCCTACAGTTTCTAAGCATATATGAGTCTGCCAGCTTAGGTATCAGATAGATTCCTACATGATTGGCAAAACTGCCTGGCAAGATGCAACTCTTTCCAACCTGAAGGTGTGGAATAGGATGATAGAAGTCCCTGATGAGTTGGTGCTCTGTACAGAGAAAAGACCTTCAGCTCTGCAAACACACCGGATGTTGTACCTTTATCCTCCAGGACACAAAGAAAGTATTCTTTTTTGTACTAATTATGTCCTTCTCCCATCCACAGAACCATGTTTCAGGTCACTGTCTTGTGCTTGACTTCTGGAATACCTTTCTTTCCTCTCTCTCCTGCACAGATAGCTCCTGGCCGCCTTCTTGAAGAGCTCCTCCAGGCTGTACAAAGAGTTTACTTGGTACAATATATACACTTAGAGGCCTAAAGATTCTTTGGTATAAGGGATGCAGGTGTGTACGTGTCCGAGAGATGATGGAAGTTTAAATATTCACTTTCTTTCACCTTTTCATACTTTTCCTGAGTTCCCCTCTTCTGATCCTCTGATATGTGCACATGTATGTACTGACATATATGTGTATATCTATATCTAAATATATTTTTATATTTATGTATATATGAACTCGAGCTTCCCATTCTGTTACCCTTTTATGAATAATTTATGTGTTAGTTATATCCCTTTATATCTCAGAATTTACCCAGATGAACACGGATGAAAGGACAACTCCCTACACCGATTGGTCTGAGAATCCTCTTGCTAAATAGATATCAAAGCAAGATCAAGATTCACTATTCCAATCTGAATGGTTTCAGCTGAAAAAAAGATCCTAATACTGGAAGTCTAAATAATACAAAAACCCTTCAGAAAGGCCATTGTTGTAAATGGATCTGCACCTGTGGGAAACATCAAAGTCAGCATGCTGTTTCCTTTGAAATGTATTCTCTTTTATCCTCCATTTTTCTTCTATATGTTTATATATAAAAATCCAATATTATTAACACTCTGGCATCTTTCTACCAGTATCACGAGTTATTCCAAGTTAGAGCAATAGCTCAGTGAAATATTCTTTGTGGATGGTTCTAACAGAGATCTACTTCCACTGAAATCATTATTGATTCAGAAATTCAGATAAATTCTGATTGCTTCTGAAAAATCACACATGAAAGTTTCCATGAGTGGAACTTTATCTTTGTAGTCCTAGGACTGGTCAATTTAAAAAAAAAAAAGGATACTATAAAAAGTGAATCCAGACGTTTCTCTTGTTCTGGAAATAGCTATCAGCAGAGAAAGGCCAGGTTACATACATGATACAAATATATTCATTGATGTCAATTCCCTGTAGTGTTTGCCCAATAGATTGCTCATAAATATTAATGTTTATTCAGCTGTCTTCTCCATGCTAGTGGTACCATTTTGGGGAATATTTATAAAATAAAGGCCTCTTTTTGATAATGATGCAAAGACTTTCAAATATTAACATCCTTAAACTGATGCTAAATATGCATTCCATATCCATAATCTCATTATTAATTAAACAGTATTGGTGAAGTGTTCCTTTTGAAAGGGTCTAAGAAAGTAAATTGCATCAACTTTAAGCCAAATTATTCAAAAAAGTAGCAATATATGGTGAAGGTGACTGATCCTCTGAAGAAATCCAACATGTAAGCACATGTAAACTGATAAAAATAGGGACAAAATATTCAAAAAACCATAAAATTGATCAAGGATTGCCCATAATGTATAAAAAGAATAGAGTTTATCAAATCAGTAATACCAAAAGCAGCTAGGAATAACATTAACAATAACAAATGTATGAATTTTAAACAGCTGTCAGAGCTGGTCTGCCATCTACACATACCACTGTCTTAGCAGGGCTGCTGCAAGAAACTTACAGTTAAAAAAATCCATAAAACTGTCTGCATAGCAATGTTCGGGATGGGAGTCAGGCAAAAAAAGGTTGTATGACAGTTTCCCCTTGTTCTCTTGTTTTGCAAATCTCTTTTCCCTTGATAAAGAGTATTTTGGACGTGCCAATTTAGAATAACCTTTGTAAGTCATTCTGTTGGGAAGTCACACTTTTGTTGAATGTTTGGTTGTGAGCAATCTATCAGTCCAGATCGTGCAGGGATTAATGAGTGGAAACATACAGAGCATGCAGAGCAGTCTGTCATCACAAATAGAGCTTTTGACTCTGAGAGCCAAGAGAAAAGGGTATCTTTTTTTCATGGGATACAACATACTCCATACTATAATCATTTTATTTCTCTCTGCTAGAGGATGATAAGCAGCAGGGGACTGCGCACCCTGTACGCCCCTTTTAAGGGTTTTAATGCATAACTTTGGGACCCTTGTGTGACAGCATGATGACAATGGCATCTCTGTTGTTGCCATAAGCTCAATAGTGGTCACAAGGGAACATCTCCTTCGTGGTGGCCTGTGAAACACCAATGTTTTATCCATAAGGTAAAAGAGAATAGTGAGTACTCCCTGTACTATGCATCTAAGTTGGAAATAATCAAAGTTCCTTAACTCTTACTTTCATTTATTTCCTGACTCCACGCCTTCTGAGGTGTTATAGGCAAAATCACCTGTGGAGACACAGCCCCTGAGGGTAATATCTCAAAAAACCTCTTAAGGAAGAAACAAAACATTATAAATATAGAAGTTCCTTGCATCTAGAGCTACCTGCACTGTCTTTATTTTTGCTCATCTGAGCTTTAAATAACCTCAGCTTGTTGTTCTGAGATGTCTAATTACAGACACATGTCATTACCTCTTGACTGGCAACATTTTCTTTAGCTGAATCCAAAAATGTTGACCAGAAAAGCCTCACTTCTCTAGCAGACTGCTCACCCATTTGAATGCTTTTATTTGGGGGTCCTGAAGGTGTGAGCATAGTATTCACTCATGAGCTGTATTTCCCCAGGCAGGATTTGATGTACACATTTACATGTGTACGACTGCACGTTTTTGTTAACTAGCGTAATGAGTTTCTACTTTGTTGCTGTCCATCTGTAATATCTTCTGCACTATTGCCCCTCTGTGTAGAGCACTCTGGTATATATCTTTTTACTTTTAGCTTTACTGATGTGTATTTATTTTATTTATAGTTTGTGCTACTACATACACCCATATGTGAAATAAATAGGTACACTTGAAAGGAATTTAAAGAATAAAATCTAAATGACATTAGTTAATCTGCATACAGTGAAATCAGAAGATAATTCAAACTGAATAGAAGCTGACCATAAATATCTTTATAAAATGCTTGGGTTTTTTTTCTTTTTCCTCTCTCAGGAAGATATGAAAAAGAAAATATATATTTATAAAAGTGTTCCTTAGCAAGGGTAACAATAGAAGGGCGGGGGAAGGATCAGTGATTCATTAGAAACTATTTTTCTTTCTTATGAAATATGAAAAGAGAAAGTGAAAGAAAACACAAGAAAATCTCATTTACTCTGAAGAAGCATAGACTTGTCAAGGATATTATCATCAGGATTTGAATTTTCCTCCACAGTTAACTGGATTTCTTTTTGGCTGAAAAGGAATTTCAAAGCATCATTAAAATAAAACACCATCTTTGAAAAAATAACCTTAATTCTATGAGAATGATTGTGACCATTAGAAAACACGTTTGGGGGGCAAGATCAGCAGCTTCCTTGTTTATTTTTGAGTAATCTAAAAGCGGAAAGAGTAAAATTGGTACACATCCTTGTGCTTTAATACTTATGGATTATATTTATTTCATTTCTTGTGCTTAAATACTTATAACTGTAAGAATATCTTTAACTGGAAATAAACAGCACGGAAGATTACAAGACAGATACGTATTTTTCACACTTCAGGTAGATTGCAGAGACTCAGAGAGTTTTGTTTAGTGTTCATTTTTAATATTTGACTTAATTCTGGAATAACATTCCCCTTGCTTAGATCCCAGAAAACTATCACTTGAAATAGTGAGAAGGGCAGAAAAAAAAGATGATTTTGTGGAAGCAATTACTTTCACAATGAGATTTTCCTCCGGGTTCTGGAGACTGTCATGGTAAGGACAACTGAGTAGGGCAATATTTCCCAACAACACAAATTTCCAGCAGCAGGAACTGTTTTATCTCAGGCTTGAGGAACTTACGCAAACTGATAAAACAGAAAAAATGTGGTTGGTTGAAGTACCGTGTATAATTCCAGCAATTTCAAAGCATTTGTTTTGGTGTTGATTATTTATAAACAGTTCTTATTCAGCACAGTTTCTAATGGAAGATCATTTTGAACCAGAGACAAACTAGGAAGTTTTTTTATTTAAAATACCTAAATGGGATATTTCACCACTTAAAAAGTCTTCACCTACAAGCCTTTTGTATCAGAAGGTTGTTTGAAAATCCTTGTTTCTTACACAGAGCTCCATATTACTTTCAGATTGTTTTGAATGAAGAACTTTAAATCAAGGCACAAAACACTTCCTATGCTGCTGAATTTGTTTTAACCCTACTTCTTGAAGAGATTGTGATGGAATATCCACTTCCAGTGTTCACAGGGAATATTGCAGTAAGACATACTTATCTTTCATTCATACCTAAGCCTTGTGCTGGTGACCTGCAAGCAGGACTCTTTGTTGACATAAATACAGAGACTCATTTTAGCAATTCTTTGACCTCCATTGTCGATCATAATGACTGCTACTGTTAGCAGTAGAATCTACAGCTCAGCTTGATGGTCTAATTGCACTATGAGCAAGCAGTGCCTCATCTTGAGCTTGGACTCCACACCTGGTTCAATGTTAATGAAGACTGAAAGCTTTCTTCAAAAGGACTGTTTTCTGAAGATGCTGGACACTGCTGTAGATGTTGGGTCACTTAAGCAAAGATCCCAAGGTCTCCAACAGCAACATCAGAGCATATAACAGTTTCAGAACTTTTAGGGTTTTGTCTCTATAACTTTTCTGAAATGGATACTGCATCAACGGGACCTCAAAACATCAGTTGCATCAGGAATAAGGCATGACTGGAGCAGATGCTGTGCAACTGAAGAGAAAAAAGATGTTTCCTATCCTGTAAAATGCTGGGGTGGAATTTTCTTCATCCCACTGAGAAGTACCTTCCTTTGAGTAACTGCTCTGACTAGAAAACATGTGTTGTGCTATGAGTTTAAGATAATCTGGGCAATGATCTAAAATTAGAAGCATGCATGTAAGTGTGTATATAATTAGAGATATGTTTTTATCCATGTGTATGTATTATAAATATACATATATGCCAGGTGTTTTAAGAGAAATCTTTATATTTTTCCGATAATATCATTAGTTACTGTCCTGAAAAATTAAATTAGACAGAATATATGATTATTAACACAGGATCTACTGCATATCCTATCCCAGCAGTATAGTGAGCCACTGGAACTTTATTTACAACTGTTGCAGAGTCCATCAGCCAGCCCCCATATCCCCTCCATCACTACCTCACCCATCACTTCCGCCTAAACAGACCCACAGCTCCACACATGCACACAGAGAAACTTGGCATTTTCCACAATCAACCAAATAGCCTGAAGTGAAAGGCAAACACGATGCCTGAAGCAATATTGCTTGATTAACACTGAATAGTTCTTTAAAGTGATCACATGAACTTTAATCTGAAAGATTGCTTTGAATTGTTAAGGGTGGAATCTGTTGCTATGAGAGTTGTCAAACAACTGTGGTGAATTTAATGTGTAATAGATGATAACCTTTGTCGGTTTTAATATTGAATTCCATGTTACTGATCCTAGTAAATAATCCTTACCTTCCCCTAGTGAATACCTGCTATATCCCAAAGCCCTACACAGTACGCAAAGACATTTTAGTAGAGCGTTTTTCATGTAAAGCACACATACTGTATAGATCTGACCTCATCACTGGTTGCCTCAGGCTATCTCCTGTATACCGTCTGTTTTCTTGATTTTCTCCTGAGGTTGTCATTATCTAAGGTTTGTAAATATTTCAGAAATTTGAGACTTGTATAACAATTGCAAGTGCCATATTGCTGTTATGATGAACTTTCAGCAGCATTTAGACATTCATTTTTCTCTATTTTAGGTCTGGATGATACAAATTCTACAATGCATGATTGAACTGTAATTGAAATTGCAATCTACTTACAGTCATTTTAACCAAAGCCTCCAGATAGGCATAGTTTTGGTCTCAGTTAACAAATAAACAATATAAGTTGTTACTTCATATTGTGTTATTTTCTATTTGTCGAAGTGCTACATAGATTTTTATGGATATTTTATGCAAGATTATGCATGAAACTCAGCTGTTTGTAGAAACTGCTGACCTCTCCATTGAAGGGAAAAAGCACAGAACAAAAAACGAAAACCCTTTTGTCCTTTAAAAAACCGTAGGAATGTAGTATGGATGATAAAGGACACGTGTACTTGAAACAGATTAAAAGAAGTACAAAATTGGTTCTTTCCCAGAATCTTAGTCTATATGAATTTCTTTGTATTAAAGAAGCCATCATTTACTGAATATATTTGCTTTCATTTAATTATGTACATATACTTAGCAAAGTATCTTGTATAAAACAGAAAGCTACAGAAGCCCTATAAAAATCTGCTTTGAAAATCGTGTGTGGCATGAATTTTGGCAGCATTATCACCGCATTCATTTTCAGAAGTACACTTCAATTTTTATATCGGATCCTGT
Organism: Laterallus jamaicensis coturniculus; assembly: GCA_022605575.1. Classification (NCBI taxonomy): domain Eukaryota; kingdom Metazoa; phylum Chordata; class Aves; order Gruiformes; family Rallidae; genus Laterallus; species Laterallus jamaicensis. Next base: position 6,325,290 of record JAKCOX010000023.1, on the reverse strand, counting down.
ATTGTAGCAATAATTTACTCCGATATTAACATTATTATCCAACTTTCATATCAGGTTCTCCATTCTAATGTAATTCACTTCAGTATTACATTACTATCCATACCTGCTTAGGCTATTCTACTTCTGTAGTTCCCTTCAATACACTTCTTTTTAAAATTCATTAAGACTCTGACGATACAGCGCCAAGTGGAATAGAGAGAAGAATTTGTATAGTGTAAAAAATGATATATCGTGATGATAGGGAGGCTTAAGAAGGTTGATGGATTTTTAAAATCCTGCTAAATGTTGTTGTAATTATTTAATTAACTCATTTATATTAGGATCAGAAAGTTCATTTGCTTTGCACTAATACAAGTCTTATAGATAAGGGGGAGAATTCCTTCAAATTTTGCTTAGCATGTTTTTTATATCCAACCATGTGGATTTATATACTTCATATGAAACATTCAGAGGTGGAGGCAATAATTTGTAAATGACATGAGAAAAAGAAATCACAGTATATTTTCTTTTCAAAATATTTAGTGTCTACAATTCATCTGTGAACCGAGTAAATCACGGCTTCTTCAAGTGCAAGGATCGAAACCAATTACCATTAGTGACCATCGGGTGCAGCCGATCCTTTCTGTCCTGTTGCCTGAATCTCAATGATCTCCCAAGTGTGCCCATGCAATTTAACAGGAAGATCAATACACCACGGCAGTTAGCAGCAGCTCTCTTGAAGTGCTTCACAAACCATGCTACATTTCTCTACCGAATAAATGTCAAAACATTCCAACAGCTACAATTCTTGGGAGAAATTGTTCTTGTGAAACATTATTGACATACTTTAACCCACATTTCCCGCTGCTCTCCAGCTTCCTACAGGCCAGTCAATTCTGATTTGGCAAGAGCCACATCGACACGTGTCCCCTGCTGACTTTGTCTGTAGGCATGAAAGATATCACAGCGCGGTGCAGAAGTCCTGGGTGTCAGGGGTCAGTGGTCTAGCTCTGACCCAAGGTCAAGGTGACAACAACCTGTCTCCAGGGACTTGTCTTCATCTCTAATATGGCCTTGGAAGCAATCAATATCATTACAGAGCTTGCTTTTCTAACAGACAGTGCCACCTGATCTAAGCATTTCAAGACTATGACTTGCAAGCCTTGCTGCTTGAAAATGTCTTAATTTTCCCATTATACTGCAAAACATCTGTATTAGATCTGGCACAGGCTTTTTTTTTCCATCTGTTTAATGTGGTAAATTAAATTGATTCTTTTCACTTTTTAATGGCTTTCTGCAACCAAGGAGAGTTAACCTGGACTTTCCTCGTCTTTTCTTGTATATAGTGTAGTAGAGGTGTTTTACAAAGCTCAGTGCTTTCTCCGAGCATCCAATCTCTTTTGCTGTTCCTGCTCCCTCTTTTTTCCCTGTTTCTACTAGTAAACATTTTTTTTTATATTTCTCTCTACCTTTCAGGAAAGAAAATCTCACTGCTGCATCTATGTGCTGGATTTATATATATATATATATATTTATATATATGCACACACACACATATATATAAAACCCATCCTCAAATATATCTATAAAAATATAAATAAAATGCAACATCCTTCCTAATTTTGTCAGGCCATAGAGGGTTAGTGCATTGTAAGAAGTAATTACGCACATGAACAGGCTGATAACCACAAAGATAGGCACTTTTATCACCTGTTTACAAGAGCTATGGTAATTTCCAGTACAACAAGATGTTGCTTTCTTCAGAAATCTCAACCGTGATTCCTCAGTACAGAATTCTGTAAAGTTCAGATGGGGTTTTTTGGATGGTTTTTGGCATGTTGTCCACCCCCCCAGGGAAAAAAAAGAACCAATGAACAACAAGCTAAAGCAATCTGTGAAAGATCTAAGCATTCTTTAGGAAGTATATGCATTTATTTTAGTTGGATGGTGCAATAAAAGGCTAAGAGAACTGAGAATCTCATGCAACTGAAACTCTGAGGGAAGAAAAAGAACCCACCCATATTGTGTCTTGAAAATTACTCTGCTATCACATCACACTGACTCAAAATTGGGATTTGGATTTCCCCATAATGGACATCTGGCATTGAAGAGTGAAAACAAAGATTTAGGCCAAGATGATCAGGGTGTCCTTACATCATATGGGTATGGATCCCTTTTCTGTCCTACTTGGACTGGTGGATAAAAAAACCCCAAACCAAAGTAAAACAAAACCCAAAGCCATAATATTGCTTTACATGTGAGTTACAGGCAGTCTGGTATGTCTCTAATGTACCTAGCACTATCTTGAGGTCTTTCAAAACAAAGCATTTTCAGAGAGAGAGAGAAAGGGAGAGAGAGATTTTTACACTCTGAAGCTTGCATTATTCCTCTACCATTGTTAGCACACAATAAGAAAGTGTAACATAAGGCTGTTTGTCTGTCTTAGTCCTGAAGCATAAGCTTGACTCTCAGTTTTGTGTATACTAGATTAATTCTGTAGATATAATTTGGTGCAGAATACCCTGTTAGAAAATACAGATTCTATATCAGCTGTTTCCAGTTGCAGAGAGGAGCACAGGCAGAAGCTGGAGGCATGGTCTTCCCCCTCTTCCTTCTCCCTCTTCTTTCTGTTCACCTTTTTGTACCCAGTTCTTGCCTTGGGTGTATGAGGCCAATGAAGCAGTTTCATTCAAGTTGCAGCTGAGTGACAACATTCCAAATTTACGCCCTTGTAAAGGAGAAGGGAGTCAGGGGTCTGTCTACTCACAGCAACTCACAAGGGTGTTATGATCTCCAGGTCCTGTTGTTGCTGCTTGGGGAATATCAAGAGAAGCAAAAGGGCTGGCAGGATCTTAGGTCACTGTGTGTGAAAGCTGTCACAAGAAGCTCCTGAAACTGAATATATCTGTAGAGAAAAAGGGAAACATCTCTCACTCTGTGCAAGAGGCACTGCAAAATTACTTCAAATCTGCATCTGTGCAGTGCTCACACATTAGGCTACAAGCACTAGCTAAATGTTAAGGGCCTCAGTTAATAATAACCTCAGCTGTCAGAGTCTCCTCTTTCTCACATCTCCTGCCTGTACAAGCCTTTGGTCCCTTTTCTACATGGATCCACTGTCAGCACATTCTGTGCATCCATTCTCAGCATTGTACAATGGCAGACCCCCTCCTTGTTCACCTGTCAGGTGGTGCTCTTCTATGCAGTATGGCAAGGTGAAGAGAAAAGAAATCTGTGATAAGAGATGCAATAGCAATCACAAAAGTGGCATGTCATATTTTAACAGAGGTCTTCTGCATGGAAGAGGCTGCACAGACACTCTGCTCCTTGGATCAGAGCAGGTGTGATCTGCCTTAACCCATCTCAGCCTTTTGCAATGCGTTTTCTTAGACTCCCGGTTGCTGGAGAAGCACAAGATCAAATTTTTGCTTTTTGTACCTTGCTGCATCCTGTTGTACCTTGCTGCACTTTGCTTCAACAACAACCGTTTGGAGCTCCCACTGGGGTCCATCAAAAAAGGCAACATAATTGCAACTGCACTTTCTTTGCCCAAAGTTAGCAGAACATGATAAGGCTTAACCTCACTTTAGGACAGCTTTACAAATGTGCAGCTACCTGTGGAAAGGCCAATAATGTGAAAAAGTAAGTCCCCTTTTTCCCCCTTTATACATTGAATATTCAACAGCTGTCTAGAACAGATTCATTGCCTTTTCTCTTTTACAAAAATGCTATTAAAGAAATTTCCAGAGCACAACTGGTAAGGTATGTTAGACATTTTACTCTTCTCTGAAGCAAAGACAGCTGTTCTTCTTATCCCTCATATCTATTTTTCCATTCATTGACTAGGGAAATGACCCAGATGTGTCAGGACAGAGATTGCCAGTTTCATGAAAGAATGAAAAGTTTTCCTTGTTTCTTCCCAATTTCAGATGAAAGAACTTCTTTCCTTCCATTGAAAGAAATTTTAGGATATTCCTGTTTGGAAACAACAAAATATTCTTTAATTGGGAACCGATATAAGTTGGGGGATATAAGTGCAATTGTTGGACATATATGAAGAAACTTCTATATGCAGTACAATCAGGCAAAAGCAGCACATTTATGTTGGTAAAGAAGTTTGGAATGTCAAGCAGATTAGTCTGTAACATAATTTCTATGTTATGAGAAGAACTTCTTAGATAGATGAAGGTAACAGTGGAAATTCTGAAAGAGGAAACTATTTAATAGAGATGTATACTTTTTCAAAGTGACATTTGTGGCAAAGTATTTTATACTGCATCTTGGAATAAGATATCGTGAAGGGACATTTACATTGTCCCCCCACATAAAAAAAAACCAAAACAGAATACATATAGGTATGTATGTTCTGTATTTCTTCAAATATATATATCTTTAAATCTCAGAGGCTAGTAAAATGTAGCAAACATTCTGAGGACAAACATCCTCTCCTTCTCCCATGCCTCGGAGAACTGTGGGAAACAGTGAATTCGTCTGTGGTAAGGAGCAGACATCTCTCACCGCATTAGTTGGAGAAAGATATTGTCTGGTTTAGCATTCTCATCATATATTTCATTCTCAAGTCTGGTTGGGCATGTGTCTCCTTATTAGGACTATCATCATTTGTATTTTAAGACTAAAGTAGTTTAGTTTTAGAATCTAAGAAGTTACTGAGACATCCAGAGCTAAGCTCCATTAAACTCTTTGACCTAAACCCTATGAACAGCCATTAGTTCAGCAGGAAGAACATTATTGTGCCAGCACACAGTGTGAGTACAAATCCTCTTCCCCTTCTGCCTGCCTGCTTCCCTCCCCCTGAAGTATTATGTTTTATATGAAAAAGCAGAGAACTATGTGAGGTCCTAATGGATTATCAAATGAAATATGATCACCAATGCTTATGTATTATAGTTAATGTTTCATTAGTTGCAGTAAGATCAGACAAAAAGGTTGGCTTTACTCTGTGGTTTTCTGACTTCAACTCAGTTCCACAGAAATTTATTGTTTAATTATTTACCTCCCTAATTTCAGTGTAAAATTGTTTTTGTCTTTCTACCTTCTCTTGTCTTTTGAAACTCCCCCACCTTCCTTACAGAAACTGGATTTTTTCATGGGAGCCAGTGCATGGAAGGTAGAATCAATGAAATGGTTCATGAGGAGATCACTGTCCTTCTGATCGTGAATGACGTAGAACAGGATGACCCTGATTTCATGAATCTTGTTCAGAAAAGAATATGGTGTTTACCTCTGATTTTCCTGCATTAGTTGTCAGTCAAGGGTTCTACCATCAATTACTCCCTGAGGAAACCAGGCATGTTTTTATGCGCCCTCTTTATTGTCAGATTCCCTATTGTGGAAAAGAAGATATTCGTTTATTCCATAGCTGAAAAGAACACCACAGTATTTTATGTTGGCTGCTTACCCAAACACCTAGCTTTCATGTCCATCTTTTGCAATTCATGTTCTCACAGCACCAGCTAGTTCCATCCTTTTGAACCACTTTGGGTTAAAATTCAGACTTCACCAGACTTCACCATTCTAACAGGACCCACATCGATTCCAAGCAACAGGTATGACACTTCTTGGTCTGCTCTTTCACTGCAGGAAATATCAATAGATGCAACTTGATGAACCCTACTGTAAACATGTTTTTGTATTCACCATCAGCTTCCTGAAAACTGAACAATTCTGTGCTGGTGACAGCAGGAGACATCTGCAGTCGTGCAACCTGCTTCTCAAGCAGGAAATCATCAAACTTGTGAATTGCTTTACCCTGTATTACAATGACATTATATAATTATTTACCACTGTACCACTGCAGATCTAGTAATGGTGCAAAACTGACTTCAGTTACAGGACTTCTGTTGCTTTTAAGTGATGTTTGGACTTGAATTTCGTATAATCCTCTCCAATGCCACTACTAGCAGGTGTTCCCTATTCTGTGAAGTGGAGAAGCCACAGCGAAGCTCAAGAAAAGTAATCTACACCCTGCCCTGGACCCCCCCGGCTTTAATCAGGCCCAGAGCATTGGGAACTTTGTTCATTTGTGCTTGGCAGTTTCTTATAAACTTATTTTTGAAGTCAGCAGTTGTGCTTCTCTATAAAATGCAGAATTTCAGAATTTGAGACTTATCACCTGCAAGCTCAATAATAGCCTGCCCTTTGAAATATCACCTTGTTCTGGATACTAAAATTTAATACTTTACTTCAATCAGAAGGGACATTGGCCTATGATGTTGTCAAGACCCATGATATAACAGATGCAGAAAGTCTGACAACGGAACAGCATGTTGCTTGTAAAATCAAGCAAAGCACTTTTCCCTTTAAAAAGGACTAAACCAGCAGGTTTTTCTCCTCTTCTCTTGTAACACTTTTCAAAGTATGTTCAAATAATGAGCAATTGAATGACTTTGCAAATGCACAGCTTTCCTCACTGTGAAAGACTGTCCAGAAATGATTTTCATATTATCCCTAAAAATTCTTAATTGCAAGCCTCTGATTATTTTTCAGAGCATCCAACTGGTCAAGACTGAGCAGTAGGTAGAATAACAGGTCAGCAGAATGATTTTTAACCAATCATTATTTGAAGCAATTGCCCAGTGGGATGCTTTTTTCAGTATTTCCTTTACTCCAGTAACTATCTCAGTTACCAAAGACAGAGTACATTTCAGCATTATTTTTAAGAGCGCTTTTCTTAATCCATTCAGTTAGCAATGTTCCACTCCAGTGCTGGTGACAATACAGTTGTTTCAGCAAACGATGAGGTCAGAGACATTTGCTACTGACCTCAGCAAAATAATCAGTTAATCAATTGAAAGGAGAAAAAAACAGTTCTATACTCATCACCATAGTATTTAACTGTCATATATAAAATGAGAGCTACATCAATTAGCTTTGTCTATTATCCATCTCATCTCATTCTAAAGACAAAATTTCCCTGATCTCCTTCAGTTGTACTATTCCCTGTGGGTCAAAATTTTTGAGTTCAGTCTGAGTCATTCTGTATTGTCCCGAGGCAAACTTTATTTTGCCATTATATTTACCAAATAGAAATATTCAGGTACAATCCACAATCTGTGCATAATTTCAGGTTCTCAACCACATACAAGGAAATTATGCCAATCCCTTGGTCAAGTTGGGAACTGTATTGAGAAAGCAGGAAGGAGACCTCATTTTTTGAGATTCTACGTTTCTAAGTAGGACCTCCTGCACAGATCCAAATCTTCAGCTTCTGGTTTTGTGCTGCAGTTCTTCATGAAGAAGCATAGCTCAAAATAATGTCATGGAGAGTGGGTGGCATTAAAACCTCCCTGACCTGGGACAGGTTGTCCTTTCCCAGTAAATTCTCTTCTGACCCTGACAAAGCAGTTGATGAACTAACCTGTAGACTAGCCAAGTGCCTCTGCTCAGCAGATGCACAGCTTCTAGCTTTCAGTGAGTTCCCATTTATAGTGGATTATACAACCAGATAAGAGGAGGAAAAAGCAGGTCAAGCAACTTGCAGTTACACAGCGAGTGAGTGGCTTAACTTCTATCTCACAATTATTAAACAGGCATTAAAAATACAGGAAATTCAGAGGGCTAAAAAATAACATAAATGCTTGAAAATGGAAAAAAGAATGGTTAAGAAACCAAAACAATCTTTGCTTTCCCCCTGCAGCACTAACTGTTTCCAAATTCAGTTCTTTGTACTTTCATACCTAAATCGCAGGTCATATTATTTTGGAATCAAGATCTTTTTCTTAGGCCTTTCAGAAGTCTGCAGTCTCTGGCTGTTGAAACCCCAAATGTGAAGGAAGCATGTATACATGTAGAAACCACACGTGGAGTACTGAATGTGTGCACGGTATATTGGATTTCTGATTGCTTTAGTACTTACTGTCTTCGTTACTACATGCAATGCTTCATCAACATGCTCACCTTTGCTGTTTTCGGCTAAGTGCTATAATTTAATGATCTGGTTTTAGGGGTTAGGAAGTTTGTGTACGCAAGTACACTAACTCTGTGTTTAATGACACTTGTATAAATGGAAGCACCTGGAGTCTTGGGCTCAGTTTCAGCAAGGTACTTAAGCACATGCCTAGCTTAAAGCAAGAGAACAGTCCCATTGAAGTTAATTAGACTTCCCTTGTACTTAAAGTTAGGCATGTGCTTAAGTACCTTGCTGCATTAAGACCTTAATGAAGATTGGGGTATAACTGCCTTTGTTGCAGTGTGTGTAATGTGAGTCATTTAGTGTATTCAGTAAGGAGCTGGGAATACAGTAAAGCAAAGCAGAGTGAGTACAAACACAGTAAGATTAGGATACAGCTCTCTAGGTGTTGTGGTCACTGCTCACTCTCAGCTGCTTATTTCAGATAATAACGTCTCCCAAGGGCTTGTTTTGGTTTGTTTGTTGGTTTGGTTTTTTTTTTTTTTTTGCTTTCCCCTGCAGCTAGCAGGACTCACAAGTAAAATGTCTTTGTTGTGTTTTAGGTTTTTAGGTACCAATATTGATAGAGAGATATTGATTTCAAGAAGTTCTCTCCTGGCTGTTTTAAGGACGTGAATGTGAGTGTTAACATCTTTTCCCTGGGGGACTGGATCTGAGGCCTTCTGAAGTCAATGGGAAGGCTCTCATCAGCATTAATGGGCTTTGGATCAGGTCCTTAGGAGGTGAAAGAATTTCTTTGAGATCTGTGCTTTGTATCTCAGCCAGAAGTCAGCGGCACACCACCGCTTTGCACTAGGGAGGGGAGAAGAATGAGGAAGGGGGTGGGGAGGAGGTTGAAGGTGTGCCTTGGACTGAGCAGTTGCTTGAACTGCCTCCACTCATTTCTGTAGTACCTATCAATAAGTTGATCCATGGAGATTTCTCACTGAAGAACTGACCCAGTCCCAAGCTAAATCATAAAGTCTGCATGGATCACAGCACAAGGTGATACAGCTTCAGGCCAAACCTGGAAACTTTGTTCTTTGTCATTTACTGTAAACATACAGAGATAGTGTCTCTGCCTTTTGTAAAATAACAATAAAAAAAAAAAACCCAAGGAATTTTACAGGATAAGGCGATAAAAATGGTGGAAGCAAAGATACATGCAGTAGCGGGTAGTTTATTTTCTGATTCATGTTCCTATTACTTGAGATGAGAAGCACCATTAACAGCAATTTCAATAGTTTTACAAATAAGAATTCTAGCACAAATCTTACCATGGCTACTGGTTAGAGAAATGACGCCCAAGCTTTCTATACGCATAGAGTTTAACTCCTGCTTATTATCAGATATGTAAGGTGGAAGAGTTTCTTTTCAAATGAACACAGCAAACATGCCCTGACATCAGTATAAAAATAAGCTGTAAGAAAATTAAGACCCATACAGAGAGTTCTTTCTGGATGCATAAGAGTGGCTTTCAGAAGCGTTGTTCAAAGAGTAATTTAAAACAGGCCAGGAGGAAAGCAATACCCGTATTTGCTTGAAATATTTTTAAAAAGTCTGTTCTTTTCATTCCAAAAATGTTGACGGGTGTTGAGGTTTAAGGATGGCTGGAGAGAATATCATGTATAGGTCATGAATGCTGTGATTTGAACAAAGGAAGAGGGACAGTTTGGAAGCATTAAACATATATAGAGCAGCATACATTAGACCCCATCAGACAGAACCTTTAAGATCCTGAATTTATCAAATGACAACATTCATTTTGTACTATGTAGAAGACAACAAGAAAGTCAGCAACTTCATGTGCTGACATTGCAGTAAAACATGATTTTAATTAGCTCACACAGAGGACACATTGAGGAAAAAGTGACATTTCATTGAGGAATATACTATTAAACACAACCCTCCTTGACCTGCCATTTATCAGGGTGCAACCCAAAAGTCACATGACTCATCCTGTCTTTCTCATTGTCCTTTGAACCCTGGAGATACATGGTTCATTTGCAGAGACATGGGATCCTCCTGGTTTCTTGACACACTGTACTATCTGCTGCTTTTTTGTGCATTGGCAATGTATTTCTGATGCAGAGCAAGAGTCACAATTTTTTATAGCGAGTGGCCCATTTAAACATTGAAATAGCTGCATGACGGACAGTATAATTATTGAAGTTACCAACTGAGAGTACTTGGGTAAAAAATGGAATGAAAAAAGAATCTTACTTCAGATCGGCACCAGATTGTCCTCAAATTAGGAAAATGAACCACAAACAGAAGCAAAAAATAAAAATAAACATAGAGCAACTAATTTAGAATTTGTGTCATGTCAAAAACATGTTAGACTTTGGATACATGAAAGTCTAAAATATCTCAACTGTTTTTATTAAATACACTAATGGAAAAGGTGTGCCTTATTGATATTGCTATTCAGACCTCAGTGATAAGGGAAAGTCCAAATAAACAGTTTAACCTTATTTTCTATGTATACACTTAGCACATGCTAGACCTGGCACTGTAAAAAAAACCAACCAAAACCAAACAGGAATCAAATATACCCATGATGTTCTGCTCTCCATATTTCATTGATCTCATTATGCTCCTGGAAGGAGATTTCTGTGGTTAAAGCTCAGGACCTGAACTCAGGGGCTTGTTGTCCAGTCAGTAATTCTGCCAAATTCTCCTGATTCTAAGTGGTGAGCCTTTAGTTCCCTATCTAAAAATCGGGGATAATAACACTCTCTACCTCAAAGAAGGGTTGTGAGGGTAAGTCTGCTAATACCTCTAAGATGCTTAGATATGAGGGTGATGACTGCCATAGAAATCCTATAAATAAATAAAATAAACTGTGAGAGCCTGAGGCACTGGAAGCTGCTGCCAAGGCTGTGCATTTCCACACTCCCCTTACTGCGGGAGATGTGGCTGGGAGCCAATATGCAGTCTGAGAGCAGCTCCTGCGTTACCGGAGCGTGTGTGGTGTTTGTTTATTTGGTTTTCACAAAGGGTACCCACCACATAACCGAGGTAACCACAGTCTGTTTAAAATGGGCTCGCGCTGGAGCATTATTTCGAAGGGAAGGGGATGTAGTAAGTCTGCTCTGCCTAGTTTTGGTTGCTGCTGGCTTTTTTGTTTTTCTTTTTTTCTCCTCATTTTTTCTGGTAACAAATATGTTTCTGGAAGCCCTTCAGGAATCTGTTACTGCTGTGGATTGGTTCAGTTGCTCTTACTGTCTTTAGGGTTTCTGTTTGCTTGTTTTGCCTGACAGACAGGGGTCTTTGCTGACAGACAGCGCTCCAAGGGGTCACCTCCACCACCTTGCTGGGCTGACTTGGCCTGTCCACAGCACAACTGGAGCTGGGGCTGGCAGTGGGAAGCCTTTTACCAGTTTCTTTGGCAGAGTTTGGGAGGAGAGTCCTGGCTCTGATGTGACAGTGCAGACGCAGAGAAGGGAGTTTCCCCATAGGAGGCATTTGCTGTAGCAGCCAGTAGGAGACCCATCAAACTCTATCGTCGCTTGGCAGCTTTATCCCCCTGAATGGGCCTTGCTAATTGGTGAGTGGGCATCATACCACTCATCCTCCAAGTAGCCAAGAGACTGTATGTGCAGTGTCTGTTTTTATTGATGGCAGGATTCCCAACTCACAACATCTAAGTGACAATACAGAGCTGACACCCTATGGTAATGGGGAGTGTCGTATTGCTAATACAGTCCCAGAGAGAATTAATTTTTCAGGACCAGTTAAAGCAGTTCCTGGCACCAGCTGGCAAATGAAAGCCCTGGTGAGCAGGAAAAGGGGAGAAGCAGTGTGGTTGGGGCATTCTCGTGGAGTCCCTGTGGAGAGATCAGAGGAAGGGCTACAAGATCCAGTCCCATATGCTTGCTGCGGGAACACTGGCGGTGTGGAGCCAAGTGCGTGCCCAAACGGATGTGTGCATGTGTGAGTGTGCTTGTGACATCTGCGAGTTTCTGTATAAACTACTGCACGACCAATATCAATTATGTAACAGGAAAAGAAGAAACAAATATGCTAAAATGGGGCACTGCTGTATGCTGAGTAGCAGGGCCTGTGCTTTCTCTCAGGGGAGGAGACCACTGTAGGAGCTGTGCAACGACACGCTCTAGATTAAGCTGAGACAAGGAGGAATTGATAAACAGGAGAGGAGAAGAAAAAACTTGCTCCTCTCCCCCTAGAAAAAAGATGCCCTAAAATCAGATGCTCCTTTGTAGCACTCTTAACAGGCTGAAGACTGAAACTAAGTTCTTTGTCCTGTGGTAGTAAAGGGGATGAGACTCCATGAGGAGTGAAAAGAGCCATGGACTAGGTGCTACAGTAAATAAATAATCCATGTCTAAGCTGCCACCCCCCATGGTGTGGCAGAGAGAGACTGTCAGACACAACAGCTGGGGCTCGATGGGCATCTCTCATCTTCGAATTTCCCTCAGCAGCAGATCCTGCTGCCCTGCTGATCCTTCTTCTTGCCCACCTTGAAACCCAAGATCCAGGAAAAGGAAGAAAGTCTGACCCCTCGCCTTCCATCTATGAAAGACCAGAAGAGGAATGACTGCCTTTGAGAGTATCTAGCTCCAGGGTTTTCCTGCCTTCCTTCTTAAAAGACATGAGGGGGCAAGAAGAAGGAACATTAAAAGGAGAGGAGACAGAAAGGAGTTAAGAAAGAAGAGAGGCACTGCGACTGAAGAGAGGTTAGAAGACTGGAATACTGAGTGTGTGGCAAATGAATGTACAGAGAAGAAAAGCAAGAGAACAGGATAGAGGCAGAATAATGGAAAATGGAAGGGTAAAAGAAAGCTTGTTCAAAACAAAGTCAGAATGAGGGACATTTGAATGTGAAAGCAGAGGAATAGGACACTGAATCAGACACTGCTATGTAAGTAGCAGAAAATTATGGCTGAAGGGTGTTCAGGTTGTCTTGTTGACCCTTCCCTAAATCATGATAAGCTAATCCACTTGTTTAACTCTTTCTTAAATATTAAATTGTGACCACCACAGTGTCCCAGTGTCCACCAAATTGTCTCTCCATGCCCCAAACCAACCTGATATAGTGCTGCACTGTTCTTGCCTATAAAAAATTTCTTCTGATGTTTAGGCAGAATCTTTCTTCCTGGAGGCTGAGCCCATGTATTCTTTTCAGATTGACCAGGGATATAAGGAACAGATTATTCCCTTCTGCTCTGAAAATTGTACCATGCTTCCTTTCTTTATCTTCTTTAGATGAACTAAATGTATTCAATCTCTTTTTAAGGTCTTCCTGCACCTTTGATCATTCTTGTCAAAATGGTCCACGTCACTTTTGAAGTGTGTCACTCAGAAACATTCATTAAGGCCTCCACAATGTTGAGTAAGCCAAAAGGGTTGTTTTGTTTTAAATATTGTACATATTGTCTGCTGCATATCCACGACGGAATAAATTTTATCTTTTCCTCAAAAGCTTGATGCTCCTAACACGTCAAGCCTGCAGCAAGCATGACCTATATAGCTACCAATTTCTTAGAAAAATTTCTGCCTGACCAGTTGCATTCCCATCCTGTATTTATTGATCATTTCTCTTTTAAGTAGTGCCTTGCACTTGTCCTTCTTGAATTTCATCCTCCCTCCCCCTTTTCTCTTCCAGACCATTTGCAAATCTGTCAAGGTCGTTTTGAATTCTAAGCCTTTCTTGAATATGCCTGTGGTTCCTCCTAGCTTCATGCCATTTGCAAGGTCAGTAAGGATACTTCTCTATTCCATTGCTCTGTGTGTGTGTGCATGCATGTACCCGTGTGAAAGAAAATGGGAAAAGTGTATTCTTTGTGTACCTGATGTTTATTATGTGGTAGAGGTAGTATGAGATGACAGATGTTATCTAAGGGACGGTGGTGCCCTGCACTATTTTGTTCACTCACTAAAATGGGTCATACTTGAGGAAAACAGCATTTATGTTATTGCCTAATGTTAATCTTAAATCTATCACCCTACTTCAGGTTACCTTGGTATGTATATTCATATATATTTGTTGCTTAATCTGTTCATAACACAAACAATAAGACAGGCTAATGCAAAAATAAAATTAACTGTTTGGAGGGATTCCCATCTTTCAATGGAAAAATCCTATAATTTCTGACACATCAATAGGACACCATCTTTGAAAATTACACTGTGTCTTTTTATTCTGCAGAGAGCTGAGACCTGAAAATGAATGTACTGAGGCCTATTTCCGTTGCTTTTGAGCACAGGGTTTTTCATTTACTTCTCAGCATAACAGTTGGACTGCACAGAAGCACTGGAGCTTAACAAAAAAGACTCTCATCTCAGACAAAAACTGTAATTATCACAGGGGAACAAATTAAACAGAAAACCCCACAGGAATGATATTTCCACATATTTAGAGTGTGTTAATACCAATAATATGGCACATACTAACAATAGAATCTTTCTGTAGCTTTTGTAGTATCAGATATGAATGAAAATATGTATGATTACACTGCCTCAAAAGAAACAAGATGCTCAAACTGTATTGTGAGTTATTTTTTAAATGTTCAGGAGGTAAGGAAATTAATTTGAGAAACTTCAGTGTATTTTGCTTCCATTTTAATCTGTACTGATTTTTCAAATCACAATGGTATTGATTTAGGCAGTAAAATAGTTAATTATTTCAAATATATTTGCCATAGTACTTCATGCTATGTACAAATATACATACTTTATGTACAAATATCATTCTTCTACCTGCTGTGTCATCTGCCAGTCACATATCTTAACCTAGCAGTCCAATATATTGGGCATCTATGAAGGAGGTAGAGTCAGCATATCCATTCTGTAGTTAAGAGCATCTTTCAGTAAGGTAAGGAAAAAAGACTATCAGTAATTAAAGCACTATATATACATATGGTAAAGATGTTAATATCAAAAAGTACAGAAAGAAGTGTATCAGTAGATTTATTCATGCCATAGGTCTCATCTGAAATAATTAGTGTCTAGTTTCATCGTAGTATCGCAGTCTTAAGTAGCACAGATGTATATAAACCATGATAAGATTTAGTTTGGCTTCAAAGCTCAATGATCCTTCCCATAACAGCATGTGCCATATACATCTCTTTTTCGAGAATTTGAAGCTACGGCATGTAATAAGCCTGCCTACACATGTGCACATATATTTGTGTATATAAATCTCCTCCATGTTCACAGAGATGAATGTTGCAGCATCTTCATCTGTTGTCAGATGCATTCAGTCTCTGAAACATTAACTTTTAATCATAGTGTTAGCTAATACCATTCAATTTTAAAAATAATTGTGATAAATGTATGTTTCCTTCTTTCTCTTCCTTTTAAAATGATCTTACTTGAACTATAATGATTTTTATGTTTTCATTGGAAGAAATAAATTAGAAACCTCTGTACACAGCAACCATTTTTATGGTGAAAGCATCCTGTTTGAATCTGCACAGACAGTATCTACATTATTTTCTTTTTCAAGGACTTATCTCTGTAACATTATTGACACATTTGGATCAATACATTTAAAGGTTTCTCTATTTTTTTAATATCAAATACAGGAGTGATTTGTATGTTTACCTTGATAATATACACTTGTCTCTTTAAGATGACAGCAGATGGTCCAATAAGAAGTGGCAGAACTAAGTGCTGAAAATATAGCAGCCCATCTCAAGCTCCTTTAACCGTAAAATCTATGAATTTATGCTCAACTGAGCGATAAGAAATAGTCAGGAAATGTCCAAGGGTGAATCAGGGTGGTTGGAAGTGTACCTATTTCCCCTGTACAATGAGAAACCCTTCAATGCACTGACTAAATGTGCAATGTTTCGTAGCTTTATTTATCAATTAACTGTTTCCGTCGCACTCAGATCGTGTACATCACGGTGTGCTCCTGAGAACTGCCACACTACTTGGCCTTCCAGGCTTCTGTGGACTGTTTTGTTAATGCACATTTTGTAGTGGTCCAAGGTGAGTTTAATACTGCCATTCTGGCGTGAATAGTTTAATAGTCTGGGGATTAAATCCTCAGAGAACGTAAATCAGTGCAACTCTACTGAAACCCATGTGGCAGCAGGGTTTGCATCACAGCTTGCATCACAGAACCATCAGGTCTGTTACTTAACAAGTAATTTCAGGTTATGTGTGATTTCTCAGACAGGATTTTATTCTTCTTTGTGCCTCTGCCTGTCCCTCTGTCATTCCCTATGCTTCCCATTGTAGTCTATTCCCCTTGTTCAACAATGCAGACCTGAATGGAGCGCCAGTGCTCCACGCTGTTTTAATTTGGTGAAGCAATCACAGCAGAAATAACACTCCAAATCATGGATTTTTCTTCTGAACTCTGCTATGGCAGTTTCATGGCCTTGTCCTCAAGTGTCTCCTTGTATTGAATGGGTGGTGATAGTAGCTCTGTTCCTCTTTAAGTGGACAGGAAAACCCACTACCTGATGTCTGATCTCTGCCATATCTGTATTTTACCACCCTTATGCTTGCTGGAATGCCAAACCAATGTCGCCATCATTCCATTCATCCTTGGCAATACACTGTGTATTTTGAAGAGAATAAGTCATCATGTTTTCTGAGGAAACTCAGTGGAAGTGAACATATCATTTGATGCAAGTAAAGCAGGCAAAGCAAGCAGACAGCACAGCAGAGCAGCATCCAGAGAAAGAGAAAGATGCCATCAGAGAAAAGAGAACACTTCATCATCCTTTTCTGTCAAGAAATTATGGGCCAGGCTATGATGTAGCATGGCCATTTTCTGCATAAAGTTAATTTAAGCAGCCCAGGAAGGATTATTCCCCTGCAAGAAATAATTCCTGCTTATTCTCCAAGCTGCCAGTGTAACAGGGGAAAAGAGCAGCAGCAGAGGGAGGAGGCAGGGGCTGACATACCTAATGCACTCTATCAGTCTTCGCTCTGGGAATCTAAACTAGCTGCACAGCCAAGATTGTTACAGCTATTTTACAGGTAGATAGTTTGAGAAACACCGAAGTTCAGAGGCTTGAACAAACTAAAAATAATCATAGGCGCTAGGGAACACTGAGTCTCCATTCTCTGCTCTCTGGAGGTAGAATTTGGAGACAGAGAGAGGGAGAAAGAGAGAATATGCATAATGTATTTTATATGCAAAACACCGTACAGTATAAAAACAAAGATCACTCACAGTTTTGCAATACATATATATAGCTTAACATTAAAGAAATTACTCATCAAAAAAGCACTGTGATTACACAATAAAACATTTTGAGCAACAGAGATATAGCCTGGGCCATTCTCCAATGAAGAATTTTAAATTAACTAATGCAATTATTTTGACAACTGTAATTCCAGTAAAATTAAAGTTCTTGATGTTGTACTCCATCATTAACACATGGTTACAAGATCCATATATGTCTTCCTTTATATTTGTCAATGAAATGTTCCAGAACGATACGAAAATATCCTTATTTCCTGTAGTTACAATTTACTCTGTACTTTGCTTATTTGCCAGTATGAGAAAGAACTAGTTTTGAGTCTGCGTTGTGATTCAGATTTGCATATAGTGTTGCACTGGGTGGGAGAGTTATCAGTTCTGCTCTTTGGCAGCTGTGTTAGACAAACATGAGTCTGGGAAATGCTGTGGATCTGTTTGAGCTCTTCAAGAAGAGTTGGATATTCCCCCACATTCCCTCCCTTCCTAGGTGCGTGCCTCACTGCTGGGCATGGAAGGGCTGCCATGTCAATGACAGATAGTAGCTGCATGCCCCATCTGAAGCACCATTACCAGGACTGGGACTGAGGCTGAGATGGTTCCAGACCTCCCTTTGCCCCATTGTCTCATGAAGTGAGTCCAACACATCGAGCACTGCAGAACCAAGTTGTGGAGCTGCTCTTTCTCTCTCCTCTACCTTTCCACTCTCTTCTCCCTTTCCAGGGTTGTGGCTACTTCTAGTACGAGCCCTAAATGAAACTTTTTAAAATACTTGCAAGAGCTGTGTGAAACCATACACTATTCTCCTAGATATGGAGGAAATTAGGTTTATTTAGCTGGTAATCTTTTACTTTTAATGAGTTTCCAAATGAGTCAAATTACTTCAGCCTGGTGATCCACAGCCCTAGCTGTGGAGGGTGCAGAAGGGAGAAAATGTCAGGTTTGGTCCCCTTCAATGTCATTTCGGCAAGTTTCTGGACTGCAGCTCCAGATTTCAAAGTACTCGGGATTGAAATCCTGTGAAAAGAGGCCAGAGGCAAGGTAAAGAGCCCTTGAGCAAACAAGAGGTGTGTGGGGGAACCTGCCCCATATGTCAGCAGAGAAACGGTTCCCTTCCTGAGAAACCAACCGATAACACATCCTGTGCATCCTTTTCTTGTGGGGGTTGGGGCAGAGGCTGAGAATATCCACAGGATGCCTCTTTTGGTGGGCTACAATTTAAAAACAAAGTTCCAACAAAAAGAGCTGTGATACCAACCGAAGCAATCTTTCTACTCTAATGTCCCGATGACATTACAGTGCATATATTTAAATCATTGAAGCTGTGATTCCATCCTCCCAGCTGAGGCGAATATCTATTCTCCTGGAGTCAGCCTCATTATTAATTGCATCTTCATTCTATGCAACAACAGACAGCAGAGGCTGCTAGGATAGTTAGCTGCTGTTGCCTGGTTTATTACAATACTGTTTTTTTCAGATGTGATTAACAAATGAGAAACTGGAAACTGACTGATTAATTTAACATCAGTACCTTCACAGAGTCCTTGAAAATAATTTTGAAACTCGCAATAAGCATTTTCAAAATAATATCTCTCTCTATTGGGAAGAATATAAGCAAAGTCATGGAACTATTCCAGACAAAAGACATTTTGATCTAACAGCCTGGAAGACAACCTATGGGGCATCTTTTAATGAAATAAAGTGAATGGGCATGGGAAGAGCAGCAAGAGGATGCAAGCCCTCTACTTAAATTCAAATTCTGCATAATCTGAAGAGCAGAAACTTTAAAAACTACCTTTTAGACTCTAATCACTAATTAAAAACACATACAGAACAAATAATATGTAAAGCAGGTTTGTGGGGATTCTTTCTTAATTTTTTTATCTTCTTTCAACATTTTAGAGGTATTTTAGGCATTTAAGACTTAGTATACCTGTGATTATAAAAGCTTCTGAGGCGAATTAGATTCCTCGATAATCTGTGTCTTTAACCACTTCAGAAATCCCAATGAAAAATTTTGTAAGTTGAGTTGATGCTCTTTCCAGGATCCATTTGCTAACATATTGAATATACTACATTATACATTGAGACTTCTCTTGATCATGTATAGCTTGCTGTTTTACAGTTGCAGGGTTTGGGACCCTTTAATCACTTCTTGTTTATACTGTTTTCCTTAATATTCTACTTTCTTGCAGGGGTCAGTCCTCTGCGTCACCCAGTCATTGCCACAGCATTAATTTGGCGCTTCAAATTTTTCTTAAGTCCTCACTTTGCATAAGAGCACTCACTGCTGATCCTCAACATCTGCAGACTTAACTAGTCCTAAGCTGATTCCCAACTATGGCCAGTGCTGCAGGTACTCCTCAAGAGTTTGACTTTGGGAGCATGAACCAATGTATTTCCGGACATTCTCACAGCATCTTCAAACAGATCACTATTTTTTCATTCATGATAAGCATCAGAAAGAGTAAATCCCAACTGGTCTTCCAGTTGTAGATTCCCTAAACACTAGGTCACTGTCGTTTTCTTCCCATCTCATTTCCTTCCAACTCTGAAGGATAAGAACAGCCCCCACTTCTCTCACAGTTGTCTTGTCTGAGGGTGGACTCCTCAGCCAAATGCAAACGACTGCAATACAGATAGCAGGCTGTCTGTCCACCAACCCTTTCTTGGCTCTTATCACCTTTCCAAGTTTGGAAATACAACCCCTGTTTTCAAGTCCAACCATGGTGTTGAATCCATTTTTCCTAAATTTTGGTCTCTACTCCTCCTTACACCTAACTCATTTACACTGCATCCTTTCTGCCTCTGTTTTCTGCAGGGGCTTTTTCCTTTGTTTTTCTCTCATTCATGACATCAGTGGTATCTTCTGCAGTTTATTACACTGTTCGTCATGCAAGATTGTTCACACTAGCTGAACCTTGCTTTTCTTAAGATAGGCATGTAATTTCAAGAGGCTTTTCTGAAGAGTGTTTCATTTTCAGTAGTGACCACCTCCAGCAACTTAAAGCCCCATACAGTTGTGTAAAAGCATGTATCAGCCCCTTTCATGCAGTCAACTGTCTTCAGGTTAAAATGCAAGGATACTCTTCCTCTCTGGTTAAATGCAACAGCTTGTAATATGGACACTTTAGTCCTTCCCCAGAAATATGCCCCACTCTTACTTACTCTCTGCCCCTGTGAGGCATACCTTACAGAGATCAGTGTAACTTTTTTCTGGTGGTAGAGGTCAGCCCATAAGGAATTTTGTTCAGGTTTCATGAGACAAATGACAACCTAAGGCTTCTGTTTGGGATGGCCCTGGAGTGAAAAACAAGCTTAGGCTCCATCAAAGTCAAGAGCTCAAGTATTCCTTAATAGGGATTAATTAAGGACTGAATTCTCATTATGGATTCATTCTGGAATTATGGATTAATTCTCTCTCAACTGGGAGAAAGTATTTTTTTTTCCCCTCCAATAAATAAACTTATTTTCTCCTGTCCACCTGTCTGCCTCTCTATTTGGTCTGTTTTATTGTTTACTTTCATCTCAGGTATTGTTCACACAGTCTTTTATTATTAATTTTTCCTATCACTTTATTACATGTTAGAAGTGAATAGGAGTGGATACTGAACTCACCTGGTATTTGTGTTCAGAATAGGTCATAAAATAATGTAATGCTATGTAGAGATTCAGGGCATACCTTCAATAGATGATAAAGATTTTTTACATCTATCAGTCCAAGAAAATTAATGTAGCCTCTACTTGCCTCTCTCCACCTTGGTATCCCTTATTAAACTTAGGGCAATTACGATCTGAACATTTTTAGTATGACAAACATTAAAGATCATCTGAGGTTAATGTCAATTAATAGGTTGTGGCAGTCATGGACTAACTGGCAATTTGGCTGAGAAAATGAAAGACACAAGGAAGCAGAAAAAGGTAGAAGGGGATAATACCGTGTGACTTAGAAATCGAATACAGGAGTGCAATAAATGATAAAGGAATCATTGCAAGTTAAATTCCATTGGATCCATTGGTCCATATCATTATGTCACACAGATCACCCCCGCATATGAACTAGAGTATGTCTGTACCCTGTGTTTCATCAAGGAGTTCCATTGGGCACATCAGGGCCCGAAAGGCAGTCTGTCAGAAAGACGTCTTTGGCATTATGCAGTTAATGCTCTTTTAGGGAGGTCTAAAGAAATTGTTTTGCAATTCCTGTACATACCTGTGCATGTCTGTGTAGTATTTTAGGAGACTTCTTGCTATTGTCTCAGGTACAGTTGAGCCTTATCCTTTACAGTCATAATTTGCTATACTTGCTTTGACTTCGCCAGGATTTTGCCAGTTTACACCAGCTGAAGCTGATACCAAATAGATTTTATATCCTCTGAGTACCACATATCCTCGAGAAACTGATTTATATAGAAGATGGTTTTCACCTGGCATAGCATGCAGTAAAGGAAAAATGAGAGACAAGAAAACAAACTGTCTGCTTTCCTAAGTTAGAACTTTATCCATTCCAGTAAGGGATATAAATAATAAAATGTTATGTGGAATATTTCTGCTCATTATTGTGTCAATTTTAAAAAAAAAACAACAAACAAACACATGGAGTTGCTTTGTTCATTTTTCTACATATGAAGTATAAAAAAGATGCACATTGGTTCTGATTTTTCAATTAGGCACAGATAAGAGCTTATGAAAAAATGAGTGTGATGATTTGTCAAATTTATGTACATTTACCATGATTTCATATATAGCAGGGGATCATGAGCTGTATCCAAATCTTACTAGACTATAGAAATAAATAAATATTTAATGAAAAAAATGTTATCACTGCTGTCATAGCAAATCAGATACAAAATTGATACGACATATACTAGTAAAAAATTTAGATTTCAAACATTTAGTTCCTGCATTTAACTATTTGGTCATTTACAGATTATTAATGTTGAAGGCCACAGCTCTCTCATGGTATTTTGAAGCTGCCCAGTGTCACTGCTAGTTTACAGATGCACCCACATTTGTATACATGAAAGATAAGGTAAGTTGTGGAAAAAAAGTAAGAAGAAAATCCAATAAAATATTGAACCCTTTTGGATTTCCCCAATTGTGTTCCAAAGACTTCTTTCTTTTTTTTAAATTCCTCCTTTTGTTTCAGACAGTATTCAGGTACTACCTAACAGCAATTGCTCAGTGTCATTGCCATGCTCTCTTAGACATTGGGTGAGGTTTTTGTTGTTTCTTCTTTGTACTATTACTATTGCCCTGTTTATTGGACTTTAAGCGTTTAAGGCTTACAACTTATTCTAACAAGCATGTAAGAAGAGTGTAAACGTTTCTCTTTTTTCTGTGCCTAAGAATGAGCTTGCATGCAGCATTTTCCATGTGCAGATTTCAAGGGAAAATAAAGTAATTTGGTGCCCCATGTCCATAGCATTTAAGAATACCGATCCTTTATCTCTAGTAAACTGGAAGCCAATCCAAGAGTATTTTTAAATAGAATCAGGTAATCATATTGTATTCACATGGCTGTTTAGTAAAATTAACTGCAGCTATCCCTGTTTTGAGACATGTTTTAAATATAAGGCTATGATTAAACTGTGTAATGTGGTGCACGCCATAAAAGGAAACACTCTCTGAACACAGTATTCACATGTGGTTTTGAATCTTAAAGGAATAAGCCTATTCTTTTTGTTTGAAACTGCTACATTAAAAGAGGAAAACAACAAAAAGAATAAGGTGTATACATAAATTGAAAGGGAACAATGAAATTCCATTTCATCTTACCCAGGAGGTAGCCTTTATTAATGGCCACTTGGTAGTGGAAAGTAGGGAGATAGTATGTAGATTATTTAAAATTATTACATATCTTCTCACTTAGAATATAAGTAATTACGTTAGTACAGTTGACTACAAAAACAAGCAATAAATCCACATTAGTTTGTTGAATCTGTGATAGCGGACATCCTTGGTGTGTAATTCAGATTAATATTTATAGCTCTGCATGAATTTCTTGTACTTGGCTCTGTAAATTTAGCTTGGAGGACACCAACAACTGTGTTTAGTTTTGTGATGCAATGAAAAAAGTCCATGCTGATTGAAGTCCAAAATTATTTTCAAATACAAATGTATATTTGGGTTTCTGTCTTTCCAAAGTGGCTGAGCTAAAAAAAGCATCCGAAGTATTTTTAAAAGCCTCTCAGCTTCAATATAAAATGCCTCTACTTTAGAAAATGAAAGATGAAATTCAGCATATGTGCACAATTTTTTTCAAAGCAAAAAAACTCTTCAAACTTTCATCTGAAAACCTAAGGTGTGGTTAAACCTCTTAGAAAGATTCTTCATCTTTTCAATAGAATTCTTTGTATTCACAGTTGTAAAATTATTTTGAAATGCTATTCTAGATATTTTGCTTTCTCCCAAGTTTAATGTTTTGAATTAACAAAGAAAATCTACTTCTTCCACCCTCTATATTCAAAAGTTCTAACATATTTCCAAACTAATCAAGTTGATAGTATTTTATATTGGGAGGAGTCTTATACTGGGGTTTCTTTCCAGAAGCAAAAGGCACCAGCTCTGGGCGCAAATCCACCAACTAAAGTACCAGGAATACCCATAGGAATGTTGTATTAAAAAAACTCTCATATAAAGGATGATGGAGTCTTGAGGCAACTAGCAAATTGATTTTATGATAAAATTAATATTGTGCTTGGCTAAAATTTAGGAATAAAAGCACGTCCTTTACAGTAAGCAATAGGCTTTAAGGTCTAATGAATTTTTTTTAATTATTAAATGCCCAGAATAATGCATGAACTTCAATGTTAATGTATTATTACTGATTAATTAATAAATTATATGGCCCAGATCAAGTGAAGTCAATGTTTGTGGATAATTTAAGTCGAACCCCCAAACGTTTTGAGACTGTATCCCCCTGCCAATGGACACCAGATTTTAATGCTAGTGTCTTTATTCCCTGTTCAATTGATAGAAAGATGTAGGTCTACAGTGAAAAAAAAATCGTAAATTATACCTAATTTGGAAAACTACCTCTACATTGTCTGAAAAGTGAGTCAAGTGCAGAAAGTATAGATAATTCATTTGCAGATGAATAGTACATAGAAAAATAGTCTGAGAAAAACAGGGATGACATCAGACTGGATGGTAAATCAAGAAATATCTACACACTGTAGTTTGTACTGAGAGCAACTCATAAATACTGCTATTGATCCTAGCCCATGGAAGCAAAAGTTGGAAGAAGATCCACTTTTCAGGGTGCATAAGGGTGGCCTTACCCTTTAAAAAAAAGGGAGAAGATTTACATGTGATAACTGAAGGTATATAAGTGACATTAAATTAATATTATTCTTCAATATTTTTCCCTCACTAATGGCTCTGTAATTGGTGGTAAAATATTTTCCAATCCACTATTTCACCAATAGTGAGCCTTCCTAGCCCCAAAAGTATTACAAAAATCATATAAAGTGAGAAAATAGCAGCAAACAAATCACAAAGGATGCTAGTAGCTGATTTCTTTAACTTTTGATTAATTGAATACTCCATTTTCAGGATTTGTAAATAAAAAAAGAAAGTCAAATATCCACCTGCATCCCAAGTTCCTCTACATCATTAGCAACCCAGCAGATGCTGGTTTGTCATTTCATCATGCATTTTACATCTATTACCTTAGTGAAAGTAAAATATCACATCATGCTTTTGTCAGTTTATTTAATCATACCATGACAGATTTTTCTTTCAAACACTGTATGACCCATATAAAGACAAAATAAACAACCCTTTCCCCCCCTCCAAAAAAAAAAACCCCAACCAAACCACAACAGTTTAGTAAAGTTTGAACTAAACTATGTCCATGTACAATGCAACATTTTCAGAACTGGAAAAACTAAAGATTTTAACAATGTCTTAGCAGTAATTCCTGACTATGTTTCTGAAGTACACGGAGATGGTTTTGGGTTTTACTGCTGTTAAATCATGTGCTGGTTTTGTGTCATTAATCTAAAATGACATATATAAGAGAAGCAGCTTCATTGATGAAATCAAATTCTGCTTGTAAGTATGCCTTAAAAAAAAATGAAGATCTGTATTTTTTGTAAGTGTTTGCAGGTAGTGCATCTGTGTTAACTCAAATAATGAAAGCCAGGCTTGATGATGGGTTGATTCTGTGTAGCTCTTGCCAACAATTTTCAGAGATTAGGAGGCTGTTGGAAAGATATCAATGAAGGTTTAGGGATCACTGTCTGAAGTATTCTAAATTAACAGCTAATGGATGTTTTAATAGCTCTTTTATAGATGAGTGCAGCTGAATGAAAACCGACAACAGGAAAGCTCAGCTTTGCTGAGTATGAGCTTTAACTTTTTTTCACACACGATGACCTGTCTCTGCACTAGCTTTCTCACTTTGTTTCTGCATAGGATAAAAATGCATTTATTTTATAGGTAATAAATATATCCGCACACACTTTAATCTTTTTTAGGGTTTTTTTTAAGTACCAGATTATTTTCTTCCACAAATGTTGCATATGCTCAGTGCTGCAGTATTCTTTTCAAAGATTTGTTCATCCATCCTGCTGTTTCTGGCAAAGTTCAGCTCTTTCTGAAATGGTGAGCGGATATGAAAAAAATGAATACTCTTTGATTATAGCTGGTGTAATCAAGTTGTCTGACCTTCCTAGTGCACAAAAAGACCTGACTTGGGTATTCAATATTCAATTTCAGTGGCCCAAAGAGATGAATAAATATAAGTGAGACAGAGTTCATATGAAAGTATACCAGTGGGACAGAAAATAAATGTCTTGAGGTTGTGTTTTGCAGTGAAGCTCATAAGCTTCCAATCCTCATTCCACTGATGCCAACTGGCTGTCAAAGGACAGGGGTTTTGTCGTAGAACAGGAGAGATGTGACATCATTGTTTCTGTATAGTTCACAGGTGTTTGAAATTATCGAAGTGTTTTGACTGTCAAAATCTGACCAACAGAGATTCATCAACTACCTCTTCCAAAAAAGAGAGCTGTTTACTCTTTTACATGAGGCCTTTTTTCATTTCTGTGCAATGAACATACCAGATAAGTGAGTGATTTAGCTTTCCATTTCTAATTTATCTTTAGGCAGATAAAATATTCAGCAACTAAATAGATTTTATTCAAAAAACCATACTTATCCTTAAAATTGACCTGACTTCAAAGAGATGCCAGTTTAACCCCATTTCAGAACTATTTGTCACATTGAAAAAAACTGATTTCCAATCAAGCACAGGCAATGTAGGGAGAACCCAATGTTAATAGATGTTTATGTGTGGATATCTAAGTCAAACTAGGTATTTCCAGTGACTTCAACTGGAGCTAGCTTAGACAGCTAGCCCTAATCTGGAAACTACATTTAGACAATACATTTTTGTGTCTGAAACCCACTATAGAAAACAACAGAGTACATATTCATAAAATAATTATTATTATATTATTGCATTTTAACTTGTAACATTCTGGCACATTCTGCAATGGTGTATTCCAATAACTTCTATTATTGACTGATACCTTCCTACAAGAACGTAAACTTACTGCCTCCATTTTTAAAAGTTTCCATGAAAAGAAAGAACATTCACACTTCTGACAAGCTTTCTAGATTAAACAGCTTTGTTTGAATCTGGGTAACATCTTGAACAGGGGCATAGATACAGTATATAAAACACTTTACGAAAGATGTCAGTCTTTATTATCAAGCCTAATTGGCTTATTATGTCCCTTTTTTGTAAGAATTCATTAACTTAATGCATTGTGGGCAGTAAGATTCTCATCACAGATTCTGCAGCATTTCTAAACCTTTCTTTGATTCAAGCAATGAAAGACAATTTATGAAGACAGGCTGAGAGAGTTGGAGTTTTTCAGCCTGGAAAAGAGAAGGCTCCGGGCGACCTTAGAGCAGCCTTCCAGTACCTGAAGGGGCCTACAGGAAAACTGGAGGGGGACTGTCTACAAGGGTTTGTAGTGATAAGAAAATGAGGGTAGGTTTAGGTTAGGTGTTAGGAAGAAATTCTTCCCTGTGGGGGTGGTGAGACACTGGTACAGGTTGCCAGAGAACCTGTGGCTGTACCATCCCTGGAAGTGTTCAAGGCCAGGTTGGATGGTGTTTTGGGTAACCTGCTCTCACGGAGGGTGTCCCTGCCCACGGCGAGGGTTGGAACTACATGATCTTTAAGCTCATTTCCAACCAAAACCTCCCTGTGATTCCATGATTAAAAATAAAAAAACAAACAAAAAGCTAACCAACCAACCAACAAAAAACCCCAGAAACAAAAAAACCACCCAAAAATGCAGAATTGGCCCATATTGAAAAGAACACTTTTTTTCTGTCCTGACACTATTTCAATAAACAAAAGTGGAAAAATAGAATCTTATCAAGGGAACGGTTTTAATTTTAAAATTTTTTATTTAAAAAAATACATCAGTAATTTCACACAACATCAGAAGGGATATGACAGTAAAATGGGCAAGTGACTCCTGCCCCAAGAAACGTCCACCGAGATCGGAAAACAAACATTAGTACAATTTGCATCCTCTTTAGATCTAGTGGTCTTCATTTTTCTTTTCTTTTGTTTTCTGCTTTTAACATTCATACACATTATTGTCAAGGTTTAATATCATGATAGCTCTTTCTAAAGCAAAAGGTTGACTTCAGTGATAGAGTTACATGAGCCAAAATGCCAGACTGTCTTCAAAAAATGTATTGAAAGTATGACTGAAGATTGAGGATAAAATAATAAATCCAGATACAGGATTCTTAAAACTTGAGAAAACTCTCTTCTCTCATTTGTATTCTTAACCTAGCACCAAATATTCCAAAAGTAAAAATTCTTTAGGAGAACAGCAGCATCAACATTTTTAATAGATTCAAGACTCCCATCAAAACAAGCATTCAAGAAATCTCACCTTTCAGACTGGAGAAGAAAAAGTGTGGCAAAGAATAATTTTAACACATAACTGAGCAAGATATGCATGAATTCCCATCATAAGCTCCGTGACTGAATGGCATCTTTGGAAGAATGCATGTAATGTCTTAGTAGTTATGCTTACTACTTGCTGGCCTCCCCACATCTTGCACCTTTTCTAATATTATTTTCCTATCACTTTCTATTAGTTCAATTGCTCTACCTGAATGCTTCAAAAATTCTTATATTTGTAATGCAGATTTTGTTACTGCTCTACTTCTCTGAGCCATTGAAATAAGCTATGAGGCAAATACCTTTTGATAACTAATTAGTGATCTGGAGCTTCTAGAAGCTAATTGTGGTGGACAATAGAACTTCACTAATTTAAACAAAGGGCAAAAAGAAATGTTCCTCGTTGTGACCTTTAAAAAATTCACATTTCTAAGCCTAAAAAGACAGAGAGGAAATTTCTTCAGCTGCCACCTTTTCTTCGAAGAGAATACAACTCAATGACATTGTCATGGAGTGTGGTCCTTGTAAGGATCTGACAAGGGAGGCAGGTGCTTGCTGTCTTGTGAAGTGTGATAGCTGGATTCTCTGCCATTGCCAACCTAAAAATTTATATTCATGTTCATCCTATTTTAGGCATTTAACTGCTTAGACAAAGACTGGACTTGGCCTTTAAACATCTCCTGTTGACACATATGTGTGGAGGAAAAGTCACATGATTCATATCAGTCATACACTTGTATTTTCAATCCTATGAGATACTGTGACAGGCATATGATAATATTTTGATTCATGTTTGAAAAGCATTGAATTTCGACAGAAAGGAACAAAAAAACCCCACAAAACCAAAACCAGACGAAATGAAAATCAAGATAACATTTTTATTAGCTTTTCTACAGAAAGTAGAAAATGGTGATGGAGTTCTTCCAGGTGCAGTATGGGATACACCCACAATTTAGTC
The DNA here is from genome assembly GCA_022605575.1 of Laterallus jamaicensis coturniculus. NCBI lineage: Eukaryota > Metazoa > Chordata > Aves > Gruiformes > Rallidae > Laterallus > Laterallus jamaicensis. The sequence goes on along the minus strand of JAKCOX010000023.1, from coordinate 6,296,318 downwards.
TCCACAGTCACTCACATGTGGAAAACATCATGCCACTTTTGGGTCTTTTGTAAGTTTGTGTTTGAATAACTTCAACTGAGTATGTGCAGAAGTATAAAAATCACAGTAGGATGAGACCAGAGTTTGTTTCAAGAAGCGTGCTGTTTGGTATGTTTTTCAGTGTTAATTGAAAGTCATGACTGCACATATAGTTCTGCTGTAGTGTGTGTGTTCTTTTACTGTTCTTAACATGAACTATATTGCACTATGTGACTCGCAGGAGACAGGCACCCATATCACGTAGGGCTCTGAAACCCAGTAATGGAGCACTGACTGTACTGGAGGTTGGAAACCACTCATGGGTGAACATGGAGTCCCAGGACTGAAGTGACACTCCGGTGACAACAATCCTAATGCTTGAAATAGACAATCCGGTTCTTCTAGAAAGGAACGTCATTAGCCACAGACTAATCTGCAGTGTCAGAAACATTTGTGGTGACTAGAAACAGCCTTGAGTATGATGAAATAGTATCTCCTATTATAGTAAGTTCCTGCTTTCTTGATGGAACCCCTAATGGGAAAAGTTAACCTGTCTACAGCCACAATGCAACTGAAAATGCTTTCAGGATGAAGCAGAGAGAGGATGTAATGGATGTTCAGGACAACGCTTTGCTGACTATGAATCACAGATGGCAAATAGATGATATCTGTGACAAAACTGATCAGGGTGACTTGTCATAATTGAACTGCTGTGCCACAGGTCCTGCTGGTAGATGATATTCATCCCCATGTGAACTGGTGTGAGGAACTTATAAGACAAAAGGTAATTTTTTTTCCAACCAAGAAATTAGCAGTCCCCTACTGATCTCATGTTGACACCCATAACCCTCGAAATACCACAGGTGTCTTCCAGAGCACAGGTCTTACTCTTTATGCATAAGGCAAAATAAAAAAAACACAGCTAGTGCTGGCACCAATGGAAATGGGGAGCAATCACAGCCCTTGAAACATGCTAGGTAACCAGCCTTATTTAAAGAACTGTCCTCTGACAGCTTTACTTATTCCTTGAATGGAAGCATTGCGGAGCTCTGAATTTTTCGTCTTATGTTCTTTGAATGCAGGCTGCTGCAGACGTTGCCGAAGTTTGGCATAGATATTCTGGGATGCCACCAGGCTGTGCAGACAAATAGGTGCAGTGAAGATATCATAAATGTTTTGGAGACTGTATAACAGCGCATCCTCTCCGCCAAGAAATGCAGCTTGATTGAAGCAGTAGAGGTTCTGCAAGGCCTGCAAAAGTGTCACCAGATAAACCATGCTGATTGGAGCAGTCATCAAGAACAATCTAATAAAGCATCGTGGGCATGGTCATTGCAGTAACTGGGACTTGTAAGCATGGTTTGAGGACATTTGTATTGTCCAATTTGTATCATCAAATTAAAATACTGCAGTGCATAGAACTGGAAAATGGTATCTGGGAGTCATTAATAAATAGCTGGGCCAGAATACGGCAAGGTTATCACCTTTTTGTCAAAGTAATAGAGATACTTCTTTTAATGAATGGCCCAAATCACAGCTGGACAATAAATGTAAAAGCATACAGATGGAAAGGTTTTCCAGACTATAGAACAATAACGAGATATTACTAGTTGGTTTCACGGAGCCAGACAAAGTGAATTATTAGTAAAGATTCTCTTTCTTATAAGAACTGCAATAAGAATGAAAAAAAAAAAAAAGAAAGAAAGAAAAAAGATATAAGAGCATTATAATTTCTTAGACTCTCCTTCCAGAAATGGGAGAAATATGTGGCAGGGGGTCTGTATTTTCTGACCTTGGCGGATCAAAATGCAAAAGGTTTTGCCCTCAAATGTCACCAGTGGTTTAGAGTGAAGAACTTTTTATTAACATTTTTAGAGTTTCTGGGTATATTCCCTTTAAGAACTTCCCTTCTAAAATCTGCATGCTAAATTATTCTGCTGCCCCACCAGGTCACCTATGTTCCATTGAAGCAGAACACTTTTTTGCTTAAGTTATGCAGAAGAAAAAATTCTCAGTTTTTAGCCTTCAGTTGGCTCTGAAAATTTAGGGGTGGGAGGAATAATTTTTTTTTGTGATGTTCAACTTACTTAAAAAAAAAACAAACAGCACTTCTTGGCCCCCATTCAACTTTTTATGTTGAACGTATCAATCAAAGCCGAAAAACTACAACAATTCAACAAAATAAATATTACGCAAGTGTAGACAAAATATCTGTATTTTTAAACTTCTTGAAAGATTGTGGTTCTCTTAAGAATGTTTAAATTTTCTTTGCCAATATTTTAAATAAAAAATGTAATCTTGGTTGAAATAGAATCAAAAACTAGTTCTCTTGGTCTGAGAAATGTCGAATCTTCATCTAAATTCTTTTAAAAATTCACCTCAATATTCCTGAAAAGAGCTATGACATCTATTAAGGCAGAACATGAATATAGAGTTAGTGTTATAAATTTTGTCCTGCTATTGTGTTTTGAATAAGAAAACAAACAAATAAACAAGAGTACTTTAAAATGATCATGTAAGAGCCTGGGGAATTTGTTTAATCTTAAAGTAAAAATCTGAAAAGGGTCAAATGCATTTTGCACAAATACCTGAGTCTTAACTATTAGCTATAAAGGAAGTTCTAAGCTCCTGACAAGCAGACATCATCATGGGAGATGGATAAAAAACATCAATGTCAAGAAAAGGTTGAAATATCTTGATTATAAGAATGAAGAGCATCATATAGAAATGCCAGACAAGCTCGTGTGACTTTCTGTATCTCATAGTTTCCTAGATTTCCTTTACTTTAGACCTCAAATCATTGGTTTGACTGATTTTTCCCTGCTGGACCGGATCAACCTAAGCAAATATGTACAACCAGTATTTAGTAGTGGTCAATATAAATAGCATGGAAACAATTCATTTAAGAAAAAAGCTCCATGCTTCTGACAGAAAAAAAGTAAAACCAGCTAAAGTGCAAAATGAAATACATTACAGGTGTTAAACACTTATCCTTTGGAATTTATCTGAGTGTGGCCTTGTTTTAAACATCTGTTTGTAGGTGCTGCTTTACACACTGATAGCTTGCAGTGGCCTTTTAAGCTTGCAGGTGCACACATTTTTATTTAAGTATCTGCTTAAAAATAGTCTGCCTTTTGGAAATGTCATTTGTATAAGAACTAATGTCAGTTCTATTCATGTTAATTGATTATTATTGTATGTATAAAACATGGATAAAAAGGCATATACCTTGCTGTTGATTTGTTCTTACCTCTGATTCTTAGCTCCATGGGGCAAAAAAGACAACTAACCTAAGCAAGAAAGGAGTAGTTGCATTTTATTACTTACATAGAAGAAGCACAAAATTTGGAATCATTTGTGTCTATTTTTTCTATAGGTGCTGGGAAATGTATATGTAATGATAGAATTTGCTTAACTTCTTATACAAGTTGCATTTCGGTACTGTCATTATATGATATCACATAAGTCTTTTTTAGTTGAAAACCTTTTTTTCTCATATGAAAAAATTATTTTCTGAAGGACCACTTCTTGAATCCCAGTAATATGAATTCCTACAATTAATGGAAACCTGATTATCATTGTCAAAAAAGTATGGTGGGTATTGAGAGTCCCTTCCCTTCCCTTCCCTTCCCTTCCCTTCCCTTCCCTTCCCTTCCCTTCCCTTCCCTTCCCTTCCCTTCCCTTCCCTTCCCTTCCCTTCCCTTCCCTTCCCTTCCCTTCCCTTCCCTTCCCTTCCCTTCCCTTCCCTTCCCTTCCCTTCCCTTCTCATTTTTAAAGATTTTAAGAACGAACTATTTACTTACCTGCAAAACATACTAAACCTTCAATTCAAAGATGTTATGACAGAGTTTGTAGGCAATTTGTCCCTTGAGAAAAACAGAGAACAAAATTCCTCTAAGGAAATTACAGGTTTCCTGGTTAAGAAAGTCTCTTAAAGCTCCATCTCATCTGCTGTTAAATTTGAGGGATTCACTTTAGGTTCAGTTTTCTTCTTTAATGAATTCCATTGCTACATTCAGAAAAAAAAGAAACCCAACCACCAGCAACAGGTGTTTGGATGAAGCTCTCAATTAGCAAAATAAGGACTGTAGTTATCGGCAGTTTTGTCCAACTGACCAAAGTAAGTAGAAGAAAAACAAGGCCAAAAATGAGGCCTTCTGAGCCATAAAGGATATTTGACGTTGGTCCACTGAGAATGCTGATTTTAATGCAATTTTCACTGTCTGTCCAAAGCCGAAATGGTAGAAAAGCAATCCAGCAACAAAAAGTTGCAGAACTGCTCTAAGAAATATATTTAAAACAGCATCGAGCAATGTAGAAACTGTGACTGAAACAGGGTTAATTAATAGAATAAGGCCAAACTCAGGACTGACAGCACTGATGTAATGTTTTCCATGAGGCAAGAGGTATTTTCTGTGATAATTTGTGAAGCATCACAATGGAGAATATGGCTCACTCAGGCAGTGAAGAGTTTTCTTATAAACTTGGAAATAAAGCATATTTCAGAATATCTAAATGTCATTTTTTAACTGGGAAAAACAAGTGTAGGGAAAACTTAAACTATTTTTCTGGGGTTTTTTAATTACATATTACTATTTGATTATTAACTCCTTTAAAAGTCTTCACAAAACCCATAGAACTAACATGGCATTGTAGTTCACAGCACATGTTTCTCCTTCTTAAAGCTGGGTCTGAAACCAACCTATTATGTTGTTTTTTAAGCAACAGCATGATGTTGATCTAACCACAACAGATCTAATAAAAATTTCATGTTATCCCTTCTCTTTTAAGTAGTTAAGCTTACATTGATGGCAAAAATGAAACGAACAAACCTTAACTGATAGTTCTCATAGTGTGTGAAGAGAAACCTGTGCTCTGGTGTTTGTTAGGATGGAGCCTGCTACCACATTAGTGCTTGCAGGCCAGTGAAAGACTTCCAGCTCTAGATATTGCCTGCCTTGACTGCTCATGACCTCAAAGCAAAATTGCCCACCAAGAAAATAATCAAAATACTCTTCTTTCCTCCTACACAGTAGTTTCAGGTACACATTGACCTCACTGTTTGCTTTCTTCACTTATATATAAAAAAACCCACAAAACCCAAACCACAAGCATCACTATAGGAATTTTTTTCTCTACAAAGCATAATTTTAGTCAGTGCATTTGCACATGCATACATGCTTAAGGCATACCTAGCATACAGTCACCTATAGTTTTACTCACAGACTGGGTTTTTTTTCCCCCTTCTGTTATCAAAAGTTGAACATCCTTTAAGTCTACTCTAAATTGACTTCCCCTTTAAGTCCACTCTAGCTTTGTATCACTGGGCCCAAGTTTTGCCTGCTCACCACAAGATCAAGACCACAGACCAGACATCTGCAAAAATCATCTCTCAGGAGTGGGAATATTTTCTATGAGAAGATGAAGGACCCCAAGAAATGGAGTTCCCTAATGTGACAATTGATGATACAACACTGTAATCACATATGAGATATGACCTTAATACTAGAATTAATTATTTATTATTAATTTTATATATATTAATCCCCCCCCCAAAAAAAAATTAAAATTACTGTACTTAGGTAACTTTTAATCAAAACCTTGTTTTGGTAAAAGGCATTTTTAGAGACCTGTAAACAGGCCTATTCAGTCACCTGTGCACCCATTGAGTCTGACCTACTCACTTCCACAACCACCTACCAATTTCTGCAACAGCACCCATGACTCTGAGGGACATCCCACAAAGGCTACATTTTGCTCCATACACAAAACCCAAAGTGCCTATGTACAGCCCGGATCTGGCCCCAAATACAGTGACAGGCTTTAAAAGAATAATTTCAGTGAGATTGCATTAAATTACAATGGACTTCCTATGGAATCTTGTATTATACGCCCCTGAATACCAAAAGAATTCATCATGATTAAAATCATTGCAAGAAATTCCAAAGGAAGTAAGAATGATTTGCCACTTATTATAAAGTGTTGCCCATTTTGCAATAAGTGGCCAATCATTATCAATTCATTTGATATTCTTTGTAACATTAATCATGACTAATTCATCTGGTATTAATGTAGATGTAACATGAAATTCCATTGCAATTTAGCTATTTATTTAAGTGTATCATTAATTTAAAGAGTTATCAATCCAAAAATGTCAGCAGTTTTATTCAAAGGCTATAAGGCATATTCCTGCATTTGAAGCTTAGGGAATCGTCTTCAAGCAAATAAAATACAAACATTTCTGGTTTTGTACTTGGAAATTCTCTTTCCTAAATGGTACAAAATAACATAGCATGCATAAGATTTCTTTCTATTTACTTGAAAAAGGAAGGAGTGGAATTATCTACAAACCAGAAGTCCAATCTTTCACTCCCATTGCATGTGAAATGTCCTACTTCAATGACCTACTCACATGTTTAAACTGAGTGCGTGTTTAAGGATGTTGCTTGGATAAAAGCCTTATTTCATCTCCATCTGGGAAATAAATTTAATCTTTAGTCTGGCCAAGTATCTTCCATATTTGGAAAAAATAGTAGGAAAGAAGCCTTATGACAGCTTGAAGACATTATAGGTCCTATGGAAATTCTCACAAGTTTGGAAATTTTAGACAGTGCCAATGCCAAATCCGACTTGGAAAACTATATTTTGTCTACCAAAAGAATTCAGTGTCGTATTTCAATTATATAAAATATTCACTTCTTCATTTGTTTTGCAGCTCTGCTTTGCTCTGTCAGGCAGTTAACCAGCTGCTGTGTTTTTATATTGAAGGAATTTTTTTCTTTTCCATGTACATATAGAAGGATGAAACCGAGGGCTAACAAGAAGTCAAGGAATGATTCAAATTGCCTCTAAAAACTTCACCATGGTGTAAGGGCTGAGGTTCAAGCTGTTCGTGGAGCTGCAGATGTTCTCAGCACTGCAGAGCACTGAACTGAGAAGTGGGTTATTCAGTACAGTACAACTATGGCCTCCAAGAACAAAAAAGGCCAAACACACTTCCAGAGCTATAAGTTCTTATGAGAGAGACACAAAGAGAAAACTACAAGCAAGTAGAAGAGAAATAAAAAGACCAATTAACAATGCAGTGAAAATTAATCTACCACTCCCCAGATCACTTTTGGGAAAAACTGTGAAGGCTTTTCTTTCAGGCAATACTAGTCTAAAAGAAGTGAATCATTTATGAGATTTCTGTATGCTCACAAGAGAGCTTATAAGTGGCCAGGAAAGTCTTATATAAGTTAAAAAAATATCACTACTGGACTTTCTAACACAATTCTTGCCAGGACCAAAAGTCAGATATTCATGGATAACAGGGCCCTTTCTGAGGACCATAAGGGTTGCTGGATGAAGTACAAAGGAATATCTAAACCTCTTCGGCGTATTAAAATCCCTCATTCCCTGTGACCTTTGGCTTCTGGCACTGGCCTTTCTTATTTTCAGCCACAGAAACCATTATCCAGTACTTGGAACTGCAACTGACTAAGTTGCCAATGATGCACCTCTTACACTCGCAGTGTACTTTCATGAGGTTTACCTTGAATATTTAACGAGCATGCAAAGGAAACCTAATGTTTTCCAAAATGGCACCAGGTATTTTTTCAGAACATAGAGTCCCTGCAGAAAGGAAAGGTGGTGTAGGTGGACTATAGCCTCTCTCCTCTAAATCCACTGTGCTGGCACTCTTTTAGTAAATCCTGCCAGCAGACAGTACTGCTGTAAGATGCAGTTTTACATCAGCCTTGAGGCTTTACTTAGTTTTACTAGAAGAAAAGCAGTCTCACACTTTAGTAGTGCAAGCAGGGGTTACTTCTGTAATTATAACAACATTTATCATTGCCATTTTAATTTTAAAATCTATAGCTGGTATATTTAGTAAATCTGGACAAGACTGGGAAAAATAATTTGGAAAGTATTCAAGTTGCGTCTAACTGCACTTCTGTGAGGAAGAAATCCTTCTGTGGGGGCCTGCTTATCACAATGTGATATGAAAAAAGAAAATATAGTACCGACATCAGCTTCAACTTTGCTATAGAATATTCAACACCTTCCACTTTCATTTGTATATTCAATGATAACATTTAAAATTACTGTGGTCACCCTAAAGGATGTTAATTACAATGCGACTCAGCAGCCTTTATACAACATAATTGCAGGTTACTAATGTTCATAGTATCCATTGGGGTTGTAATGGAGAGCAGAATTTAGCTCATGGATTTTGTGATGAAGGTCTTACAGCCATTTCTTGTTATTAATCCTCTTTATCACTTCCCATGCATCATCTTTTGTTTGTTCCCTTAATTCAGAGTGAGTTTTATTTTTTGTACATAAAGAATATCTTTCTTATAGGCCTAACTGCCAGGTTCAGATTTACATATTGCAGATTTAATTGCTTCACATATCACTTTTTGATAAGGTTCTCAGATGTTAGGCTATATTAAGAAGGGGATGGAGACTAATACAGGAATTATTATAATGTCATTCTATAAATGGAGGTTACATCCTCATGTTGAATACTCTACTAGGCTTCACTCACATTTCAGAAAGATACAGTAGAAGAAGAAAGGTCTAAAAAAGGGCAGAAAATACATATTACTTGGATAGGGAGTGTTCACATGAAAAGAAACTGAAAAGATTAAGATTATTTAGTGTGAAGCAAAAAGAATAGATGACATATATAATAATGAGTGGTACAGAGAAAAGCAGTGGGTAGTCCTCTCTGCTCTACAGTAAGACACAGAGGGCATTCAGTGAAAGGAAAAGGCAACAAATGCAGAAGTGATAAAATGAAATACTTTTTATGCCATTGCATCATATAATTAGCCTGTTGAACTGACCACCGTATGTTATTATTGAATAATAATTGAGGGCTGCTCAGAAACTTTCAAGAAAGATAAAGCAATTATGTTAATAAAAACCAGCATCTGCAGAGGAAATAGGTAGTACAAGTTGGTAAGGTATATCGGTTTTTACAAACAGTGAAATAATGACCAGAGGTTGTTCATGCTACATACAATAATCGTGCATCTGTACATCTATACAAACACTTCCCATCATGGTATTTCCATGTAAAACCCTGGCCTGAAAGCCCAACCTTGAGACCACTGGACCTCACCTGGGTCCCACTAAATTCAGTAAAGCTTTGCCTTGCTGGATATACTCCTGAATCATGAATAAGCAGGCAAGTTGTTTGAGGTGGCCAAAAGGAAGAACATGTAGCAAGTTGTACTACTTGTGTAACAGGTATTAACACCATAGGGAAATTAATGGAATTTAATTTCATGGTGGAAAAGTCCATGAAGGGCCAGGCCATTAAATGTAACTTGTAAATACAGTCTCTCAGTCAGGAGATACCAATAACCCAATGTGCCACATGTAGGGGACATCTATGAGCAGAGGAATCACTTCTGAAGTTTCCCTTTTGGAACTGCTGTTGGCCACTGTCAAAGGTAAGACCAGATAGACTTCATGCAACTCACAACAGCACCATTCCTATCTCTGTGCTTTTGCATTGGTTTTGCATTAAGCTGATGGTCTTCAAAAGTAGTAGAAAATGTGTAACTCCTTTATGTTCCAGCAGCAGGATCACTGGTGCAACTGAGAGGCACATCTGCTTTGTACAACAGAAGTTCATGACATCAGTTATCTTTCATTGTTGACAGAGGATGAAATCTGTGAAGTGAGTGGATGATTTTCAGTTTCTGAGAGAGCGCCTTTTGAACAGAAACATCTGATGAAGCAAAGCAGAATATCCCATTGACTTCAACTTGGAGGGATTTCATATTTTTGCTAAATAAAGGATGCACTAAATGTAATAACACTGCCTTCCTTTGCAAATGTTATTGGTTGTGTGACAACTTTGGTTCAGTTGGACAGGATATTCAGTATCCAGCAACACTAATAAAAAGCTTCTAATTTATATAATGCCTTCATTATTTGGTAATTTGCCTTAGGAACTTTCAATGTCATATTCATTATAGTAATAAGTACAGTTTTTGCTCTTAAAAGTTGTTTTTTATTCAGTACAATTATGTCATTCAGGACAGGTAAGAAAGTATTAATATTAATACAGAGTTCTGAATTTTGATTTGTTAAAAATATCTCTCTTACTGTTCCTCGCTATTCATCCATGAGTGGCATAAAGCTGTGTTATTGTGTTAGTTTTGTTTTGGTTGCTGCCTTTAAAATATTCCCCTCATTGTTAGTAACATATGCAAAGTTAAAAAACTATTATTTTTTTTAAAATAATACCACCAAAAAACCTGCAGTCCTAACAACATGAAATTTTCCATGGCAAGGCAGCTGATGCTTTGCCATTAAAGATTTGGACTTGTTGAACTCATACGACATGTAGACTCAATTTATTTTCAATGCGCATTTCCTGTTGCGTGGGATGATCCCTACTCCTCCACTTCAAGATGGAAAAAACAAAACCAAACCAACAACAAAAAAACCCAAGCACATAGAAACACAAAGAAAGGCACAAAGTTAGATGCCTTTCAGCACCCTATTTTTTGTCATATTTTCTTACCAAAAACAGAGGACAAGTTAAAGTTTTGAGGTTTTTTAAATAAATAAGAAAACCAGAAAGGAACTAGTGTGAAAATAGCCAGGGTACTGAGATAAAGAGCAAAGTTTTATGGCAAAATAGTTCTCTGAATCTTCATCATATTCATCCTGTACCTCAAAAAGTTTTCTGTGGTGTGAGCAATGCTTCTCATCTCCCTTATGACTACTCCCCATACAGATTTCTAGCAGCCCACACCCAACAATCTTGCCAATCTGTACCACCTGCCCTCCACCCCTTCAACAGGCTCTCTGTACATTCCTAGCTACAGTCTTCAACCACACACCCCTGCTTCAGCTATTCAATCTGTTTTGCAGTTAGGGAAATGCACTTTCTCGCATATTAAATTCTGTTTTCATCATAAAGGAAAGTGTCCTTCAGACAATGCCCCCATGTCATTCCCTGCAGAATTTTCTTTGTGGAGACTTGTGTAAGATGCCCTATTTTGCTATGTGATAATTCAGGTATGTGCCATAAAAGGCAAAGCAAAAGGGCACATATCCTGAATGCTAAAAAGAAAAGAAAAAACCAAATGCACCTTTTTCTTTTGGATCATGACTGTGCTTTACATTTCTTAGCGTGATTTTGACGGGACCCTTGCAGTAGTTTTCATTTACATTCCATTTATCATATTTGCTTATTTTCTGGCATAAGAAAACAAAGTTTTGTCTTGGTCCAAACTGCTAATGTAGTCTGGGAGAACATCCACGTCCTCTGGGAGAATATGGATGGGTGCAGGGCCTGCAGGGGGAATGTAGAAGAAAAGCGTTCAGCATCCTCCATCAAACCCTGCAGAACTGGAACATTGTGGACAAAGTAAGTACTAAAGCATCTTGTCATGTTTACAATGCTTTGGTTCAAAAGTTGACTGTTTTCTTCATTACCACTAGGGATTAATAGGCACATTTATTACTTAATTCTTAATGCAATGCCATGAGCTGCTCTTTGCAATACCAAGTGTAGATGCAGCCCCAGTGGCAATCTGCAAAAGAGACAAGCCCTGTTTCTTCTCTTTTCATAATCGCATAACTTGTCAGGGGGAACACAGTTACACCAATGGGGTAGGAGGATTATCAAAGCAGAAAGCACACGCCCCACACCCACGTTCTCTCTAGGCAAGTGATAATAACAAGGTGCAGATCACTAGAGGCACTGCACTGCAGAGCCAGATACTGTGAGTGCTGCAGTGGGGTTTCAGGTGTGGCAGAAGAGCACAGAGACACCCACAACCCCATTAGGATGCCTGAGCCAAGCAATACAGGCAGACCCTGATAAATGGAAAAGATTTTAAAACCTAAGGGTTTGGTACTGACAGGTGAGAAAAGCACCTATCTCCAAGCCACCAGTCCTAGCCTGAAGCCAATGAAGACTCGGGAGCAGAAATAATAATGTAGAAAGCATATCAGGTATTCTGTAAGCTAAAATATGGATAACTGTATCCTAAAATCCTAAAAAATATAGTATGTATCCTAAAAATATGAATATTTTAGTAATATACATTGCAGAATGGTGGAGGAAAATTATTGTTTCTTTAAATTGTAGCCTCTTTGCAGCTGGAAGGGAGGGCGATTCCCTTACACAGACTGAGTAGCATCTGACTCTGTGACTCGTTTCCCACAGCCCACTGGAAACACTTGTGGAAGAACAACTCCCTTTACCATGGGGAGATTTAAGGAAAAATGAGATTACTTTTGAAACGACTGTGTGGCTTTCAGAGACCTCTCTGCAAAGTCCTGATGATTTTTGATTGCTGTCACTGTCCTCTGTGTTACCAAGGAAAGGGCATTCTCAGACTCTACAACAGCCTGAGTAGAAAAAGTGTTCACAGTATTCACTTGTGTTATACCAGCACAGTGAAAGAGAAATCGCTCGATGCCCTTGAAATGAGGTCATTTTCAGATTCACTAATCAACAATAAAAGAATGCCCAAATTGTCTCATTGATCTAGGAGAATGTGCATCTCCTCTGTCTAAGTTATTAACTGAGGAATTAAAATGAGCTTCCCCGCATATTTATTCCCCTTGTTATGTTTTATGGATGCAATATTATGTTGGTTATATTTAAAAAAAAAATCGGCTTCATTGCAATAATAGTTGTTTTAATTTTTTTAATTTATTTAGTACCTGCTGTTGGGAAGATTTTGTGGGTTCCTTTAAAGTCTAAATGTATTGCATTAAATACAATTTTTCTTCTTCTGGAAGAAGAAAAAAAGGTCTCTAGCCTGCTGAGTAAACATAAATTTCACAGTTAAATACATAAAATAATGATTACATCCAATGGTCATGAGGGACGTGTTTTTAGGAGTATACTAATTAAACTACATCCTTCAGACAACATGTTTCTACACTTACTAGCAATGAACCATATCTGATTTGTCATTAAGTAATTATGAATGCTAATGCAAATAAAGCACCTTTCAAACAAGGCTTCAGAATAGAAATTAATCATATATTATTCTTTCTTACCCTACCACATAAGGGTCATTTAAACAAAAACAGCCAAGGATATGAGATATACATAACAAGAGAAGTTGCTGGTTTTGTTCAGGTTTCAGTCTGTACCTTTCTCTTTTTGACGTGGTTTATGTATGCATACATCTACTTCTTACGAACTGAGAGTTTAAAAAGTCTTTACAGAATATGCAGTAATTCAAGCTTTGATCCAAAAACTGCTGAAGCTTATTGCAATCTTCCATCAGTAACAATAATAATTAGCAGTTCTTGCTCCTTTCCCTTTGCAGATCTCAAAGCACTCTACAAAAGGCCAGTACGGAAGAGCCCACAAACACAAGGGAGTAAGTGGGATGAAATTAATAAGTGCACTGAGTGTTAACCCCCAAGCATATCAATGGGAACTGCAGTTCCTTGAGCTTTTGTTAGCTGGGCACTCTCAGAAATGTTCTGATGGCAGAACAGACACGATTTTTGACCTGGCAGGGATCATTTCCAGGATGTAATCTCTCGCCTTGCTCCTCATCTGCCATCTTGCATACACCCATAGGTGGAGGGTGTCATTTCCCCCCTCTTACATTAGATGTAAGACAGTGATGAGCATAACTCCTGCTACCATAGGAGAGGGTCTGATCAGTTTTTCAACCCTCAAACCAAGTTTCTAACAGTGGACCCTGCCACAGCTTTAAGTAGAGGATTTCTCATGAGGTCCATTCCCTTCTTTGCTTTTTTCAACTTCTAATATTTGTCTAAAGATCAGAAATTAAGAATTCACAGTCTGGGCACTTCAACCCCAAAGAGAAGATTGCATAAAATGCCCTGTATTATAATTGAAAAAGGACTGGTAGAAGCACCTCATCTTCCCAACTAAAAGGGAACATTAGTGATATTTTCCATCAACCTATTTGCAGCAAATGTAAGTTGATTTACCTTCTCATTATGTTGTAAATGTTTTCCTTCCTCTTGACTTGTCTTTGTCCTCGTCTTTGTACAGCTAGAGAAGTCATAAGTCCTCTGAAGCAACTATCTGCACATTATAATGCTTCATTGCATAAGCAAGTAAGAGGATGAGTTATGAAGAACAAAGTTCTCGTTGCACAAGCTTCAATAACCCTTAATTCTGGGAAAGAAAATGGCCAATAACTTGTGAAAGGTACTGTGAATGAATGTCTTTAAGGCAGAATAATATGTCTTTAAATTGTGATTGGCTGTTTAGGACCCTTTTTAAGGCAAGGGGCCATGAATAACTGATAATATATGTGAGGTCAATTATTGTGTAAGGTACACTGAAAAATCATGCAGCACATCTCATTCATATAACTTATATTAAAAGGTGCTATTCAAAACCACAGGTGTCAGCTTGTAAATGAGAAACTTCTCTGTTGCATGGAAGAGAGAAAATGTGAATAAGAAAGGGGCTGTAAATGAAGAAATAAAATTTGATAATGGTACAAATGAGGAAAGCATGAAAATTGAGAATCAATAAAAAAATGCAATGACCAATGGATCTTTCTGAAACTTGAGGTTATTGGGTTAGACTAACTTACTACCACTACTAACATGGGTTACAGAGGTTAATAATAACCTTGATCAGGGTTAGATTTGCATGAAAATGAGCAGGTTTGGGCACAGTGAGGTAAAAAATAAATTTGGTCAGCACGTGGTGCTTCATTTCCAATGAGAAAATAGCTCCAGGGAACAATGTAATTTTCTATGGGAATCCTTCGTTTTCTTCAGGTTTTTGAGAGGTCATTAACACTTCTGGGGTGGGATTCATCCTCTCTGACAACAACCACTGATTTGTGGCCTGCTGCAGGCACCAGTTGAAGTGAGTATCGAAGTCCCTTTTACTGTCAATTACATAAAGCAATTCATCCCGTGTGCAGGTGGTTTTCTAGGATAACAAATCAAGCACTAAAGATCTCTTTCTCTCTCCCTCCATTCATAGAATGTGGAAGATGGTTGCTACACATTGAGGCTGTGTACACTCTAGATGGTTGCAGATAGGCACAAGAATCCTAGCTGAAATACACCCTCAAGTGTATTTGCCTACAGCAGGCAAATAGAATTGTAGAATCATAGAATGTGTTAGGTTGGAAGGGACTTTTAAAGACCATCTAGTCCAACCCCCCTGCAGTAAACAGGAACAACTTTAACTAGATCAGGTTGCTCAGAGCTTCAAGCCTGACCTTCAATGTCTCCAGGGATGGGGTCTCCATCACCTCTCTGGGCAACCTGTGACAGTGTCTCACCACCCTCATAGTAAAGAACTTCTTCCAAATGTCTATTCTAAACCTACCTTGCTCTAGTTTAAAACCATTGGCCCTTGTCCTATCACTCCATGCCTTTACAAACACTCGCCCCCCCCAGCTTTTCTGTAGGTCCCTTTCAGGTACTGGAAGGTCACTATAAGGTCTCCCTCCTGAGCATTCTCTTCTCCATGCTGACTAACCTCAACTCTCTCAGCCTGTCTTTATAGAAGAAGTGCTCCAGGCCTCTGATCATCCTTCGCGGCCATCCCCTGGACATGTTCTAACAGGTCACAGAATCACAGAATCACAGAATTGTAGGGGTTGGAAGGGACCTCGAGAGATCATTGGGTCCAACCCCCCTGCCAAAGCATGCTCCCTAGCTCATACTCCATGTCCTTCTTGTGTTGAGGGCTCCAGAGTTGAACACAGCCAAGTGGGGTCTCACCAGAGCAGAGTAGGGAGGGAGATTTACCTCTCTTGATCTGCGGGTTGCACTTCTTATGATGCAGCCCAGGATGTGATTTGCCTTCTGGGATGCAAATGCACATTGTTGGTCCAAGTCCATCTTTTTATCATCCAGTACCCCCAAGTCTTTTTCCGCAGGGCTGCTCTCTATCACATCGCTGTGTTCATAGGGAGGATTGTCCCAACAAAAGTGCAGGACTTTACACTTGTCTTTGTTGCACTTTAATTCACTCTGGTTGAATACAGGCATTGTTAAATAGTTACCAGGTGTAAATACAGAAATTAGACACTTATTAATCAGAAACTGATGGTTAAAACACTGAAACCATCACCAGTCAGCCAGCAGTTTTCAGAAGTGTTGGCAATCCTACTAGTTATTTCCTAGCCTGTGGGTGTGAGAAAGGCAGTGAAAGACACATCTCTGGTAACTTCAAACTTTCTAGTACTGATAGTTCCCAAGGTAATGCTCTCTTAATACCTCATATGTGCTTCTTACTCTTTTTAGCTGCCTGTTGGAATTTTCCAGCCATGTACAAGGTGCTCCTAATACCTGCACTGATGATGTTTGGCCATAAACATTCCTTAGATATTTGAAGTGCAGGTGCATAGATAATTTAGGGTGATGAAAGAAGTAAAATGCAGAGATGGTAACCTATGTTGTAAGCTGAATCACACTATAGTGAGGAGAGCTCCTCTGAGCATGGCAGCTCTCCATCACTATACACACAAGCTCAGCTCAGATGCAGAATATAGTGTCTCCTATTACTCATTTGTGTCGTGCATCCCCATTGAATTGATCTGGCTACCCAGACTACAGATGGGTTTGGCGAGTTATCTGTTTTATGGTAAATTTCTACTTTAGGATTAGGTTAAGTGCACATTCTGTGTTCCTAATTCAGATAAATTAACCCCCCCACACACAAAGAGCATGCTTGTGTTGGTGGATGATCAAAGTAATTATCTAGGAAAAGCTACCTGCAGGAAAATACTTTTTGAAAATCAGGTTGTTGTGTTTTGGGGTTCTTTTAATAAAATCCTTTTCCAATTATTATTCAGAGTTTTAGCAGCCCAGTATTCTGGCATAGTTTTGCAATCCTCCACACATTGAGTCTGCTTTGATAAATGGCCTACATATTTGCCAGAAACTTTTCTCCTTGTACCCTGGCAGTAATCATGAAATTTGTTCCTGTCCAAAGCCATAAGAGTGAATATGAACCCAGGACAGATACTTATAATGGAATTCAGCGTGAAACATTTATTATGGAGGTATTATTGAGCTGCTATATTTCCGGCTCATTTTATAACTTCCTTTGACTCCAAAGCAGTATATCACTTTCAGAATTAATATGCCACAGCAAACAGCAAGACACTTACCAAACAGAGCACACAAACCAGGGATCAGAACTGGGTTCCTGCAGCTTCCGACTCATAGCTCTCCATCCACAGTAAGCATTTGAATTTCAGGAAGGCTTCGAAAACAAACCATCTGTTTCTGTTCCCCTCAAGTGAAACCTAGATTGTTCAATTATGGATACAGTTGTACAGAATATTTTTGGGAAAGTTAGCAAAATACCTAAGGTACTGAAGATAACTAAATTGTTTTTCATACAATAATAACAGCAGTGATAAAAAAGTATGCAAAGTGTGCTAAAAAAGTATGCAAATTAGGGAGGAAAGTGGATGTGGAAGAAAAGGGGAGACAGTGACTGAGTTTGTGAAGAAATCATCCACAGGCATAGCAACCCTTGAGAAAACATAGACTTCTTGACAGAAGACTGATATATTCTTCTGGTGCTAGTGGTGCCTGTAAACATGCAACTAGCCTGCAATCTTCAAAAAACACCGTGTTCTTCATGCAGACCTGCAATGCTCAGCTTTAGGCTTGGGCTCCATTGTAGACTCCATTAACAAGAAGAGCCGCATTCATTTATAGTGGCTTTTATTAATTTGCAATTTTTGAAGGTGAGAACTGCACAGCAGAAAACACATTTCATTTTTAAAATAGACTAAAATACCATTTCTTTGGTGATTGGAGCACCTTGTGGAAGACAATAGCAAGGAAATCGCTTAGACAAATTCTAAGCGGGAGACAAGGCATTTGAAACATGTAGTTTATTTGTTCCTCTATCTTTTCTAGTGAAGTGAAAAGCATGTCATACATCCCCTTTTCGGATGTGGCATGCCTTTCACCTCACTGACAGGTATGTTATTTGTAACAAAACCCAACAACCTGCCTCTCTTGTATAACTCATCCAATTCATGACAGTAATCATGGCTTGATAGGGGGGTCCAGCATAGGAGAAGCTGTATACATTTGGGCCTTACTGTGATTTCTGACAGTTTCGGTATATGATAGCTAGTATGATCCAACATGGAACATGTCAGATTAGCCAGAGGGATTCTTGCCTTTCTGTAGAAACATGCTTGTATTTCAGGTTATTCTGTTTCTGTCTATTGAGATGAACAAGCTGGATGCAGCAGCAGATGAGAAAGCAATTTAAGGTGGCCGCATGTAGTGAAAAAAAAAGTTAAACTAAACAAGTTCTATAACGTGAGGACGAGATACTCTTGGGAACTGTACAAGCCAAAGGTCTTGTTAATATTTGGGAAAGAGTTCTGAGGAAAGGGTCAGCTAGAAAGCATCCAGACTTTTAAAAATCAAATGGTGGTACCATGCAACACAATAAGCTGTTTATACTGAACGTGCATGGTGGTTTCACTCCAGTTAACAGCTACCTAATGGGCCAGATGTTCACAATACATAGTTCTCATTAACTGTGATGGCAGTGTCAGCAAAGACACCAATATTTTTGTGTTCGACCACCTTCAGATGGTCAGGCTTCACTGTGGATAGACTTTCAAAGATCCTGATCTTCATTTTCTGTCTACATATGAACAACTAGAGGACTTGCCCACAAGGTTGAATTAAGAGCTGACCTCTGTGTGAATGCAACTCCCATGAAGTGTTAGGTTTACAGTTAGACTTGATGATCTTGAAGTTCTTTTCCAACCTAAACAATTTTATGATTCCAAGGTCTGGGTGGATATTTCACCAGATGTACCACCTGTTTTCACGAGGCTGAAAGCTCTGCCTGGCAAAAGCCATAAGGTAAGAAACAGATAAACTCTTCAGGGCAAAAAGCCTTGACCACTATGGTTTGTCTGACTGGGTTTGACAGTGCATGCTGTATGTATCTGTGAGCCCTGGACTACATGAATACAACTCACTAGGGTCAGGAATCAAAAAATCATCCTGGAAAGAGTCCTACTTTATTCAGGGGTCAGCTTTAAGCAACAACAGTTGCTTCAGGCATCCTTTTCTCCATAGCCTGTGCTCTTGAACTAGCAACCTGGTTTCCTCTGTTCTTGGCTGGTGGATAGCAACAGCAATCGGGTTTTGCCTTGTTCTCGCAAGAGCAGCTCCCCCTTAGCCTGCTCCCAGGCTCAGACAAGTAGAACATTGCTTTATTTCTTGCCAGCTTGTGCGAGATTGTAAAATGCATGTGCAAACAGAATAAACGTTTGGGGTTTTTTTGTTTCCCCTCTGACAGATTCTATTGTATTTTAGAGCCAAAGCTTGTTCCTGCCTATTTGTGAGAGACACTGGCTGGTCTGTAAACCTAGCCTGTTTCCTCACAGCTCTTTCAGACAGACTCCTGACTAGTTGCTTATACAGAGATGCTCTCAAAGGGCAGATAAAGGTCTTGGGTCATACTATCCTGACATAAACAAGATTTTTTGTTCACTTTCTTACTTTAGCACTGTCAGCAGTTATAGCAGTTCAAACATTAGGTTAATGTTTGATACTTACCTGCTGTTTCAGGAATATTTATATATTCTACATTTTGTGAAAATGCCAGTTTTGTTGATTTTGGGTTTTTTTTTAGGTTTAGCTGCTTCTTTCTTTTCTTTCAAAGTATCTTTTGACAGCACCTCTGATGATATAAATTAGTGTAGTACCATTGGTTTTGATGGAGTTATGTGAATCCTCACCTGCTAGATAATTAGCCAAAGTTATTCCTAATCTGGAAGACCATTTTGATATTTTTAATGTTTGTCAATTCGGGATGCTACAATTATTTAGCTTAGTCTAAGGTTTATTGATGTCAGCATTAAAATAATAGTATTTAAAAACAAAATACAAGGAAAAGTGCTGAGACTGGAATCAAGCTTTGGTTCAGGCTTAAGCGTGAATTCTTAGGTAAGGTAAATGAAAAAAAAGCACTATATGCATCGAAACACTGTGTTTCTGAAGCACTGTGACATGACATCTGATGTTCTAAAGTGGTTTTTAACTCTTTCAGTGTAACTTTGCCTCAGGATAAAACGTCCTTTTAACAGTGTGTGTGAGGAAAGCTGGAATGGCCTGTAGAGGTGCCTGTAGACGTGCCTGTAGGCTATGTGCTCCCTGTCACCTGCTGTATTGCCCCAACCCTGAGAAACCTTTACTTCCTCACACTTAAAGGATTAGAATGTTTCACTCTCACTTTGTCCACTAAGGAAAGCTGACTAGCCTTATTCTGATGTCCTGGGTTTTAAGAAAGCCTTTTTTTTGACAGTTTCCTTGTTCTCAGATTATTGTGAGTAGATACAAAATAAAAGGAACTATCAGTAAAAAAAATACACTATGTTTTGCTTTGGTCAGATTAAGTTTTGCTACCTTTTACCTTGGCACTGCCTTAGGTTTGAAACCAATACCAGTAAAACCATTTACCCTTACCAACTCCGACGTAATGACGTATCCTTTCCCAGCTGTCTAGATGTCAACTAAAATTAACTTTGTAATAGTGAGGCTTATCACTTCCAGAAAAAGTGGTTTAATAGATATTAATC
The DNA here is from genome assembly GCA_022605575.1 of Laterallus jamaicensis coturniculus. Taxonomy (NCBI): domain Eukaryota; kingdom Metazoa; phylum Chordata; class Aves; order Gruiformes; family Rallidae; genus Laterallus; species Laterallus jamaicensis. The sequence continues at coordinate 6,275,736 of JAKCOX010000023.1, read as the reverse complement.
TCTTCTAAAAGTTGTTATGTACTTATAGCTTCTGGCTAACCTGATTAATCAAAATTAGCATGTCTTATTTATTAGTACGTTTCTAAAGACAGCACTGTTTTGTTGTAATATTCTTTCACTTATTCATTACTTTTGGACCTGTTCCCAAAACACTTAACACTGGCTTAATCGTGATCCCAGAGAAGTCAGGAGAGCCTTGCCAACTGTTTAAAAAAAAAAAAAAAGTCCACCTCATTATTAAATACTGAATGTTTCCCATTAAATATTTGCAATAAAGTAACAAATACAGTCTGCACAAATATAAGTGTGTGTATATATAAATATGCATACACAAATACACATATTCATATACATATATGTATGTGTGTATACATATATGTATACACAGAAGGCAATTTTATAATCATAAGAGAGGGATGGATGGGTAGATAGATACATGCATACATACATATAAAATTATTGTCTGTCCTTTAAAACTAGCACAGATTATCTGAATTAGTTTGCAAAAAATTGAATACCAACAAGAGAAATACAGGAATAGGCCCTGGCTTCTCTCACAAGGATTTCATATATAAATCACCCTCCCCAGAGAATGAGGTTGGGAAACCCTATTAATTAATTCCTTGGTTTTGTAGCATTTGACATAACTAAGTACAGGTTCCTATAGTAGCCTTCTTGTGCTATTGTTGCACACATACTATGATTTCCCTGTATACTAAGCTGTTGACTTTCTACTTCTGTATCCCTTTTTAGCAATTTTGTTTGCTTGTCCTGATATATCTGTACAAAAAAAAAAATTCAGTTAAATTAAAAATTCCTCCGAATGTGAGATGCTTGCCTTTTACTGTCATTTCATGCATGAAAAAGAATCGCTTCCAAAAAATCCTGTGAAATTTCTGGGTTTAGGCACAAAAACATAGCTAATTTCAGCTGGATCAATTTCACTTAAACAAAACAGAAGTCACAGAAAGAAAAGCTTGTTATGAAACTAGCACTTCACAAAAGTGCTGTGGTCTCTCTTCTCTAGAGATGTTGGGGGGGGTTGTTTGTTAAAACAAAAAAAAAGTTTGAAAATCTACTTTCAAAGCTCTTTTTTTGAAGGGAAAATCAACTAGATCCTGGTACTGATTCATGCAACATGAATGCTTTTACTGAAATAACCCCTCTGCTATTTCTCTGGAATCTTGTATAGTCTCATGTTGATATATTTACTCCTCCACTGAGCCCTGGCTCCTGAAGTGATGTCATTTGCTAGACATTTCCTCCAAACGATTAACACACTAGTGTGCAAATGACCAAAGAGGAAATGGGAGAGTGAAATTGAGAGGAGAAAAAGAGAGAGAAATCTGAAGAGGACTGAGTGATAATTTAATTTCACATCTTCATTACTCAGGAATGACCTCAACCAGGGAAATGCAAAGGGGTAAACTCCTGCAATGTCAATTCAGTAATCATATGCACAACCCATTACTGTTTAACATCTTTCAAACAGTAGTACCATACTTTAATGTAACACACATTATATCTAGAGCTGCTATCGCACCACAGTGATAAGAATTACACACAAGTGAACTTTACAAATCAGAGCTTTGCCTGTTGAATTGACTTCTATGAAACAATTGAAAGAAAATTCTTTGAGGACAGGTGGAAAGAATAAAGGAGTTGAGGAGAAGCTAGCACAGCTTGTAAAATCCATCTAGAAATCTCTTCATTCAGAATAGATAGACTTTCAGCAACACATTAAAATTTGAAGATATATCTGAAACACCCAAAACAGCCCATAAATACAGAAAGTTAAATTTTGATTTTTGGTTGTTGTTCATTCCTGTCAGCCCCAAACACATTTGGCTATACAACTATACAACTACAATCGGCAGGACGCAAGCATGTCCAAGAGTGCAGTAGTTGGACACTGATTCTAGATCTAAGCTCCCTAACATGTAAAGATGTTCGGCCTAGTTGTCCCATTGCCTTACTTGAGTCATAGGAACAAGAGATGAAATTTGGTGGTGGAAAAGATAATTTTCAGTGTTTCGAGAGGTCTGGGTTCCAATCTAAATTGAAATGCAGATTCCCTTCCATCCTTGCCAACACTTATAATGCTACCCCTTCAGGACCTCCCCACTCCAGGTGTTATGGTCTTGCTCACAGAAATTATTCATACCTGCTTAAGAATTTCATGTGTTGGAAGCACTTTTTAAACACTTACTGAGCAAGAATCATAGACTGAGCCTTGTAAGGCTTATCATCCTCATTTTACAGCAGTAGAGGTGAAATGACTTGCTCAAGGCCATGACATAATTTGGCGGGCAGAACTGGGATTAGAGCACAGGCTTTCATGACTTACACCTCATTACTGCACATCGCTCTGTCTCTCAGGTTGAGAAACTGGGAAGGTTTTGGTAATAGATTTCCCCTGTACTTCTTCACATTGCTATGGTTTAGATGAGGTGTCAAAATGAAAGCTGGTCCATACTGTGTGAGGATTTTTGATCCCACCCACTCACCTCCAAATGTGCCCCTTCTCTGGGCTATTTCCCCTGTCTCAGTGCTAGCTATACTTGTACTGGTGTTGCTGTACTAGGGAATGATGAACACATTCTGGATTCTTATGACTGAGAAATGCTATGTAAATGTAAAAATAATACTTATTTTTAAAGCTGATCCATTTTTCATTCTGGGCTCTTTGATTTTACTATTACTGTTATGATTATTATTATTAGTGTTTCCCTGAACATTTCCCTTTGTTAGAAATTTTGCTCTCTGTCAAATAAATTGCTTGCTAAATGGACCTTTCTCTATAGAAAGACAAAGAAGAATTAAATCCATCCTGCTGCTGTTATTAATATGCTATTAAAAGATCTATTTGAATCAACATTACCTGTTTGCTGCAAATCTCCACAAAGAAACAAAAAATGTTTGCAGAATCTCAAGGCTTGTAGGAGATGCACCTGTTTTGCTAATTCCCAAACAGTAAAATTGCTCAGTAATAAAGTGTTTCTGTAATGTAGTTTCTTTTTTTTTAAAAAAAAAAAAGGTGATTTTGAACAAATGCATTTTCATTATGTCTGAATTTCATTTAATGTGTTTTTACAATACATGTTTGTGGTGTATCATTCCAGAAAGAAAGCAAGCTCCATCTAAAATCACATTTGATTATAAGAATGCATCCTCATACATATCTAATAAACAAATAAACAAATCAGTTTGATCTGTTATGCAGATAACACTGATATGTAAAATATGTTCAGGAACTAAAAATGCATTTTCTGTGCAGAAGTTTTCCTTGTAGAATGCACGGTGAATTTATGTGAACTGTATACAGCACTGAGACTCTTTTATGTAGCCTGTTTCCCTGGCTGATAGCTAAAAGAGGTTAGGCTGAATCTCAGTGGATCAATTAACAGAGGGACCTGTCCTTCAACAGAAGAAGATCTATTTCAGGATTTGCATATCACTGAAAAAAATTACAAAGCTGAGATAAATACAAGCCCGATAATAACTCACTGCAGGCTTGGCTTCATTCCTAGATTTCCTTGGCTGTTTGTCCTAATAAAGTGTCTCCATGGCACTTAGGGCAGGAAGGTTATTAGTAGCTGTCAATCAAAAGAAGGAGTATGCATCAGCAGGAGGAGGAAGAGAAGAGAGGTGACATTCATCCTCTTTTCTCACTTATATTGGGTATAAAAGTCATTCAGAGCAAGTGGTTAAAAAGGGACAGGTCCCTCTTCATCCCCCATGGAAAAGGAGAAGAAGAAGGAAAGAAGAGAAAAAAAGCAAACCTGCCTTAGTTACCAACAGTTTAATAATAATACGGAATACATCAATCACTTCTCTATACCTTATTAATGCCGGGTTGTTTAATAACACCAAGGAATATGAAGGACATATACAAAAAGAGCAGGATAAAGACTCCTGACAAAACATATCTGGTTAGTGTTTTAGTGTGAACAAATGATAACTTTAAACAGTTCCAACTTAAGATAAAACTTCAGCACTCTGTAGAGAAGATATGCATTTCTGCTTTAAGCTAACATAGCTCTGGCAATGAATACCTTTACAAAGCTAGCAACGGACACAGAATATGCATTTCTTATCTCACTTAAATCAGGTACAGCGATTTCAACTTTACCAAGTTGAAACTCAGAATTGATCTATACACCAATTAATTAATACTTTAAAGGTCTTTAATTTACTGTACCACTTTCTTAATTAAAGTATATCTGCTGCTAGAGCACATCATCTCTATATATGCATATTTTCATAAGTAACAGAGTCCATAGAGTGCTAATTGATATCCTGGTCTCCAGACAATACTTTACTAAATGAAATGACAATTATAACCAATTAAAATTCACTTTACATACCACTTCACCTATTTTGTATGTATTATGCATGAAGACAGAGAGTACATTGCCTCGCTGCTCAGGATTTGTGTGTGTCTGTGCAACTGATGGACAGCTCCAAGGTATTCCTTTTAGCGAGCTTTTTACCAAGGGTCATTTTCTGGGCTCATCTAAAACCTATACTTTGCTGTTACATAGCTGCATCAGTTAATAAAAGCTATTAACCGCTTTGTGAGGATTTTATTATTATTATTATTTCCTTTGACAAATGTGCGTCAAGTTAACACTTACACCTTCATCTTGCTATGAAAAAAGGTTTTTAAAATAGCACAGTGCCTAATTAGAAAAGCTAAACTTCTACTCTCAGACACATTGTATGCAACATATAAATGGCACAGAGCTGCACACCTACAGAGGAGAGTGTGGGAGTAACGCAGAAGAATGAAGTCAGTGGGAGATTAGAGTGTTTGGAACAGGCACCTCAGGCTTGAGAATGCTTGGCTAAAAAGAGACACTATGCATTTCTTGCAAGAAGAAGAGGTGCTCCAAGTTTTCCCAATGAAAGTCTTGGTTTTGCAACCCAGCACCACAGAACAGGGGATGTTCCAGTTGGGGCTGTCGCTCTCTGACCTGATTTCGTGCCTGCCACAGGGAGCAGGAATTTGGGACCTGCCCTTCGATGTGTACCTTCTGAAAGAGGGGCAGGTCCCAATAGCACTTAGGTGTAACCTGCTGCACTGGGAGGTCTCCCAGACCTGCCCTCCAGAAGCACCTGCAGCTCTGGGGCAGCCTCATTTTGTGAAGCCATCTCTGTAGCAAGGCAGTGGGATTCACTGCACCAGTCCCACTGCTGGGTAACCTCGGCACCTCTGGAAGCAAGGCGTAGGCTAGCCCTTTGGGGCATACTTAACTAAAAAGCACAAAGCTCTTATAAAAAGATTACAGAATTTGCATAAAAAATATTAAATCTTGTGAACTCCACAAGTTTCTTACCTCTCCATTCCCTTTACTTCTTCCTTTGCACAGATATGCTTAGGAAAACAGGCTCTTGTCATGGTAAGAGGAAAAACAAAATACATGGAGACACAGACGTTAAAAAACCAACTATTCCCAAACAGAGTATGTGCATTTTTCTTGAGTTGTTTTTCAAAGAAAACTTTCATTTGTCTTCCAACTCTGTTGATCAGTCATGTAAGTCTATAGGGACTTCCTAGACTGCCTTGTATTATCATCTCCCATGTCCAGCCAGCTATGAGGATGACATTTTCATCCAGGGCATGACACCAAGTAAAGAAACCTTTAGCCTACCTTCTGAAACTTTTCGTGTTCACTCAATGAATCATTCTGAATGCTCTATGAGACAGATCATCTTCTTCTGTTATCATAAGCAGAGGAGAAGGCTTAAGGAGCAGATGTGGGTCATTCCCACACATTTATTTGAATACATATGTGATTCCTATTCAGCCACAGTCATGGGGTTTGTTTTTTGTGGGGGAGACCATGAAACCTTTTAAACAAGTTGATTATTCATATAAAGGAGCAACTACCCTGTGACTATCAGCTTCAGCCACAGACTCCCAAGTAATATGGATCCAAGAGCTATTTACCTGGGCTGTGTTTTCCAAGTAAGTGCCTCAGGACCAAGGAGGAGACTGCACACGTTTATCCTTTCTTCCTAGCTCTTTGTACCCAATTCACCTAACTCCTACTTGAATTACCATAACTCTGCATAAATTTTCTCCCATGACAAATGTCCCACAGGAAACACCCCCAGACTCAGGCTAAGTGCAGGAGTGGTGTTTCAGGTCCTACCAAAACATTGTGCTCTGCCACCCAGGGTAAAATAATCTGTGGAGAAGGATTCTTCTGAATGAAAGCTTTGGAAAAGAACCTGAAATAAAAAGCCAGCAAATATAGCTTGTACCAAGATTTTTGGTGTGTTGAGGGGGTTTTTTGGGTGAGGGGAGGTTTTTTGTTTGGCGTTTGTGGTTTTGGTTTTTTTGCAGGTCTTTTTAATGCTTATCTATGAAAGTACAATAACTGCAATCAGTGTATTGTCATTGTCTTGAATTACCTACTTTTTAGGTAAAGGTTCTGTATTGGAAAGGCTAAAGTTAGCAAAAGTGCACAATATGGAAGCAAGTGCTTTTCACAAGAACAGTTTTGTGGCGTTAGGACAAATACAAGTATGTGTATAATAGATGACATTTAAAACTTGAGGCGCATTATCTTCGTACTGAATGTTTGATGAATTCCCTGCCAGTATTTGTTTTCCTTCTTGTGACAGATTAAAATAAAGTTGCAAGCAATAAGTAACTGTTTCACATTTTAATATATGATACTAGTTCATAACACCTTTAAGTTACAGTTGTACACAGTTGGGGGGTGGGTGCATCTGCCACTATTTTTTACTTTGATTTAGTATTTTATAAAATGCCCTCAGAATTTTTTAGATGAACAAAGGAGTAGTGGTGTTTCTGGAAATTTAAAGAAAACATGGGTTTCAATTGCATCTGGGTGACTTAGATTGGTATCTCCACTGAACCTCTGGTATTCTTACTCCAGCTCTGGAGGCAGCCTATTGACTGCAGGGGTACCAAGGTCAAATCTCAGTTTATCTTTTATACTACTAGGCTAATTCATGTACAGTACTAGCAAATGAAAAATTTTCATGTGTTTAGAATGAAATCCAAAATCAGGCTTCAAAAAGATTCAGAATATGGATCTGGGTAGTTCAAAACATGTTATTCAATATGGAATACTAAAATATGTGAAGGCGCGTTCAGCTCACTGCATTGCTAGCATGATTTTATGAAAACTGAAAGTGTGTTTGATTTTCTCTTTCTAAATAGAAAGAAGCTATTCAGGTAAAATATATGAACTGTTAAGGGTTATTCAAACTACAAACATTCTTGGCAGACTTTTTTTTCTCATCCATTTACACATGGTTTAGGAGAGGAACAATTTTTAAAAGTCTGTTTAAAATGATTCACTTGGAGACAGGAATCTTTCATTTAAAGAAAGGAGGAGAAGACAGAAATGACAGCCAAGGGCTCAGGTTCTTGTTTTAACACTGGCAAAAATGTGAATAACATAACTGTTTCAGAATTACTCCAGACGGTGGCTTTACACACAAATATTTTCTTTGAAAACATCTCCTTTTAGGTTTCTTTCTCAAATAATAGAACATTTATCATTTGTTTTGTTAATATTAAGTGTAATGCTGATCTGGATTAAACCTTGAAGAGGGTGAGATTTGTGTTGCCTCATATAAATAATTACAACTACTGTTTCTGAATTTCAAGAGCATCTACTTCTTCAATTTGTTTCCTGTGAAATGTGCTGGACATTTCTCAGATGCACAAAATAATTCTTGTATAACTTTATTTTGTAATTACCAAGATTGATTTTTCATTAAGTGCTTTTTTTTTTGTTGGGTTTTTTTTCATTTACAAAAGTTGTTTTGTGCAGTAAATGAAGTGCCAACGCAGACAAATGTAACCAACATTAAGCTAGCCAATAGAATTCAACAAACTGCTCAGGTCATTAATATAATTTGTTTTGGCACTGTTACATTTCCTAGTGCTACTCTGAGTAGTTTGCTGGGCACATCAATTTGTTTTCAGCTATTGTGAAATTGGATATCCTGGCTTTCATCCAAAGCACCCTCTCAATTTGCATATCTTTGTTATCATTTCAGGTTCTCAGAACATACTGTGGACTATCACACCATCTGCACCAAGATCCTCACATCCAAACACAAATTAAAAATGAAACTGTAAAATTTGCAAGGAAACAATACAGACCTTTTATCTCATTCTCCCTCTGTTCATTTTCAAAAGAGAAACTTGCTTGTAGCCAAGCATAGCAAAAAAGGCTTTTATTAATTGGACTGGCATCAAGCATGCATACATAAAATTGTTTATTTTTTCCCTATAAAGGGGTTGCCTGACATAAAAGGGTCTTTGAAGATGACATTCAGATTTTGACATTTGCATGATATTGTATAAATATCAGAGGTAGGAGACTTTTCTGACAAACCAGATGGGTCAAAAAAAGCACTTCCAGAGATAGATATTAGTCTTTTACTTAAAGGATATTAGCTTCTCCTCAAAGCTGTGAATTATTAGACAGCAAAAACAAACATATTTTTCTCAAACCATGGTTTATTTAATTCCTTTCAATCCAAGTAAGCTGGGCTTGGGGAAAATATAAAATAATGTCATTACTTTTGAGGGGGGTTTTGTAATTCAATTAAGATCACAGAATATAATTGAATCTTGTCTTTTGAGTGCCACAGAGATTAAATCTTATTGCTGAATTTACTGCTTCTTGATGGAGCTAATCTTGATTTTAGCCATGGACTCTGAATGGTTTTTTTTTTAAATACAAAAGGGCTGTTTAGGCCTTAATTCATCAATATTGGAATTATGCAGGGAGAAATTCTTCCTTTTAGCTTTGTGCCTGGATGTGCTTTGATAGGAACCAACAGCTTCAGTTTTTATCTGGGGTGGCAGAGGAGAAGGAGGAAAGAAAAAAATCTGCAAACCTATAACAATTGCAGAAGCACTTAGCAGGGAGGTTTGCTGACTGTGTACTTCAGCAAAGATTTCAAATGAGGGAAGAGGGAACCTCCTCCTTTTGATCATGGGAAGGAATAGCACAAATCTGATTATATATGTTGACCCTTCTTTATCAACAAAGAATCAGCTACTGTCAGCAAGTAGTGCACAGGGACTCATTGGTTTCATTGAGCAGGTTGGGAGAATGACCTGAGAACCTTCTCCGAGCTTGCAGCTTTTGATGATATGTTGCCATGCCGCTCAAAAATCTCCACAGTGGGAGACTGTAGTGAAAGAAAAAGAAAGGAAAAGAGGAAGATGAGAAGGGATGAAGGGGGTGAAAGGGAGGAAGTGAGAGGAAGAGACAGGGAAGGAAATGAGGAAGAAAAGGACAACTTAAAACCTGGCTTCCACTGACATCTTCAGAGGGTCATCATGCCATCTATTCTTAAAAACCTTATATACAGCACATGACTCATAGCCAAAAAAAGAGAAACAGATATTGAGAAAAAGACTGTATTCTCAGAAACTCCTTGTTTCTCATCATTATACCTTTTCCATTGATATCACTCTCCCTGTGGAGTGAATGAGTCATCTTTAGATGGTTCACTTGCAGCAAAAGAGGTCCACCCGTAGGTATTTTACCTTGGAACATAACACTGCATTGGTCTCAAGATCAAGTTAAAGCTAACCTGTCTTATATGTGCCTTTTTCTTTTTATTCCATCAATCTTACATCACCCTAAACATATGGCTAGGGACTTCTTCCTTCTCTGACGATTCCCCATGTCACCTTTAATTACACAAATCAGTAATGGCTTTTCTCTTCCTTATAATTCTAAATTGGTCACCTGTTCTCCCCCCCCCCCCCCCCCCCGTCTTCTTTACCTGTCCTTCAATCACTGGCCCTAATCTCAGTGGCAATATCCACTTCTACACATTCTTTTGTCTTCCAGAGCCCTTACAAATTCCAGTCATGCTCCATACAATTCTTCCATTTCCACATTTCATTAGACACACTGCTCCAAATTCATCATAGATACCAGGATACTCACTGACTAAAGTAAAGCTGTCTCTTAGTTCCTGCACTGATCTGTAATCCACATTTCCTTCTGTGGTTGTCTTTGAGTCTGTTCAGATTTTTTCAGAGGAACACACCCAGCAATAGCTGGCTGCTTTCAGAAGATTTAAATAACAAAGCAATAATTAGCACACAGCTAGATTAATCTGATCTATGACTAGATTTGGTGAGAATTCTTACATTCACACACTACCACTAAAATGTGTGCACAAGAGAATGTGAGTTGTCTTACAAGAACCAAGGCATCAAATATATTGCTAACTTGAGGAAATAGTAAGAAATTTCACTCTTGATGAGGGTACAACCCACATGCATATTCAGCTACCATGGGCAGGAAGGTGGAGATGGAATATTTGTTAATTTCTCAGCACTGACTTTTTTGGTCATTCAGAAGTTCATGAACGTAAAAGTGTTGATGAACTTCAAATTAGGCCCAGGATAAATCCCGTGAAGGGAGCTTTTTATCTGAGGATGCTAAACTAGGGTTTAAACTAGTGGGTGAGAAAGCACTGTAGTCGTTTTTTTTTGCCAGATTGGATGCCTTAGAAGAGTTCAACTTCAGTCCAGCTCTAGGTTGCAAATCACACTCTAATATATTGAACTAGCCAGTGACACGAATAGAAAAGAAGTAGGCAGCAACACTTACTCCTAGCTTCAATAAACAACTACTCATTTTTACCTCATATGTTTGGTGAATGATCTGCATAAACCTAAAGCAAGGCTTAAGCCTGGGTGCCTGAGTCTGTGGGAAGACTAAGCCCTGCACCACCACACCAGTAGAGCAGAAAGTTCACTGTCGCTCCACACATCTGAAGCACTCCATAATAATAGTTTATCCTAATGAAAACATGAGACTGGTTGGCGTCAGCTCATATTGTTTGTCTTGTAAGTACCAGTTGCATGAGTTAAGACAGCCTGGGATTAATCGAGGCACTGCAGAACACTGTTTCAATACACTTTTAGGTGTTTCATTCCTGATTAGAGTTCTTTATTGGTGCTCCCTGTTTTCACTTCCTCACCTCCTTTTCTGAAAATACACTTGGTCTTTGATTGTGCCCTGCTACTTTAAATAAACAGATCTCTATTAGAAGGAGGTCAAACCACATCTACTGGACAAATGCCAGTTCAGGAAATTACATTCTGCTTACCTAAATAACCCTTACAGTTTCAGCTGGGGAAAAAACCCTAAATGGGTTCTTCACTTTTGGTTCAAGAATTAGAATGTAGAAGTAGTATAGCTAGTCACAACTAAACAATGTGGCTCAAAAGTTGGATCTTATTTATCAGTACTTACAACAAACTGCTTCTTAATTATTGTCAGACCAAGAACTGCAGTGAATAATTTAGAACAGTGAACATACAGTACACAAGCATAAAAATCCAAGGTTTTTCAAAAGTTCTTTTTGCTACAACTTATTCACTGAGGACTGGACCATATACTTTCTAAACTCACAACCTAGAAAATTCTAAAACCCAAGATTTATTGCATCTACTTGATAAAAAGAATTTCATAAAACAACATCAAATACAGACTTGAAGCCTGAGATTAAAATGCAGCAAATGTCATAGGTTGTAATAAGACCAGATATATTCATACTGAAAAATACTTTCCCTTACAATTATTTTACTGAAGACATTTCTAGACCACCCATTATATGATGAAGGGAGTTTGTCCAAGTTTTATTAGAGCAACTCTTTGCTGTGCAAGGAGCAATCTCTTCAGATTTGTGGTCAGTTTGCAAGTTGCTTACAATTATTTTTCTTGAATAAAGCTTGGTTACCAGACCTTATTTGCATGATGTCCATGTCTAGTAACGGAAAGTCTGGATAGGATAGAAACTGAATAAGGTTATAGGTCCTACTATGATCATCATTAAAATATTCTCTATTTTTCCCACATTATTGCTTCATCTAAAGGAATCTGCAATGAACTGGGAAGTGGGGTATCATTAATTTTAGATTTACTTCTACTTAAGCACTGCTGACACAGATTAAGTAATTTTTAAAGTAAATGATTAAGTAATAATCTCTCTTATAAGCTGTAATGACAGGTTTCCCAGAGAGGCTGTAGAAGCCATCTCCCTGCTAGTGTTCAAGCCTAGGTTGGATGGGGCTTTGGGCAACCTGGGCTAGTGTAGGGTGTCCCTGTCCATGGCAAGTGAGTTGGAACTAGACAATCTTTGAGGTCCCTTCCAACCCAAAACAGTCCATGGTTCTGTGATTCTATGATTGTTTTGGTTTGCATTGGGAAATTATACACTATGAATAGAACTAGGCCTCCAGTACAATAAACCAAAATCTGAGACAACTGGGACTATATTTAAGAAAGGAGTTGCAAATATAAACATTTAGATCTTTTATCCAAAAAAGGGACATTCCTTATTTCAGAATCTTCTTCATTCTCTATAATAGGCAAGACACACAGCACTAACTTCATAGGCAGTACTGTTGATAATTTATGTGTTGAGACACTTGAACACCTTCTGAACTTTCTTGAAAAAAAATGCTACACAACAGTATTTTTTATTTTTAAAAAAAAGGTAAAAATAGTTGCAGTATAGGTCCTCATATCCATCTGCTTTTTACTATGTTTTCTTATGGACAAATCTGACAGCAGAATTTGGTACACAGTTGTAAATTTTTGCAGGGAAAGTATTCTCTCCAAATATTGCACACCATGAACTTTCTCCTATTAGTATTAAAGACAAATTTTAGCAGCTCACATTAGTGAGGGACTGGTCTATAAGTCTGTAAAGTGGCATGCACACCTATGGTGCTATATAAGTACATAAATAATAATTGTAATTAATGTGTCTCAGCTTCCTGATCTGGAAAGGATTAATTAGTTGAGGAGGATTAATTAGATATTGTTAGCACAGTACTTTGAAGATGTAAAGTGCTATATATATAAGTGCTAAGTACTACTGCATCGTGATTTTCATCTTCTTTGTGCTATACTTAGTAGCTTACAAGTTCTAAGATTTCATTTGCTGGAATAATTGTGAAACTAGATGTGTCTGTCTTAGAGACTCTGAGTCCACATAGTTATGTTTGCATACAGTTTAACATTAAAGCCTTGTGTAAACAGACCTGCTGCAGTTTATAATTGTTGAAACCACCAGGGTCATATTGGCAACAAAATACTTTATAGGCTTCGTGGTTGCAGACATCTGGTGTGCAGTTTTATACAAATAAATACTACTTTGATGAAACTTGAACTTACACAAACTAAACAAAACGGTGCTAAAGAGAATTCCCAAAGCGAGGGAAAAGTAGGTTCAGGTTGCAGGAGGTTCTAGAGACTCCCAGGTGTTGTCTCAGTAAGTACTAGTTCACATTTTCCCATTCATGTTTATAAAATGCCCATTTTCTTCTACTTATATATTTTCAACATCAAAATGTATGACAAGAGAGTTGATTCACAAGTGAATAGAAATCTTAAACTCTAGAAGTAAAACTTAAAAATAAGTTCAGCAAAAGTTTCTGCAAAATATGAATTACTTTTTGTGGGACGCTGCAAAGCAAGGTGACTCATTTTAGCCCTGTTTTACAAATTAGAGTTAAGGATAGAAGATCATTATGTGACTTCCTATTTCCTTAAGTTAAATTAATTAGATCAGAACTGTTGAATGCTTACTTTTGCAGTATCACACATTCCTGCAAAGCATCAAAGTCACCACTCTCCTAAATGGTGTATCAGAGCAGAGACAACAGAAATAATTTCCACCAGGTCCTATATCTACAACCTAGAAACTACAATCTGGAAACTCACTACATTTCCCTTATCCTGCTACTTATGCTGATGTGCAAAGACAACCTGAGAAAGAATTGCTGAATGATTTACAAAGTCAGTGAGAAATGATGAAGCCTAATAAATTGCAAGAGACAAAAGGGTTTCCTTGGTATCTTTGAAATGGCATTGAGTATTTATAGTAGAACACCATTCATGGTGTGTAGATCACATCAATGAATGTTAAAGGCAAGACCATTCTAAAATAACATTTTTCTTCCATTTGGAAACCTAGAAATGCGATGCAGAAATTAATATCTCTGATCAGAGCTATTAACACCCTATATTAAAGCTTGAGTAAAACATCTTAAAGCATAGGCATAGTAAGGCCTCTTGTCTCTGAGTTATGAAGAAGCCTTTTGTGACCAGTAGGACAATGACTTCCAAAGGCAATCCATCCTGTACTAAAGCAGATAGGATATCTTTCTTCAAGCTACTTGCTTCTCTTCACCAACTGGAGATGGCTAGGACAAATAGCCAAAGCAGATGTTTGTATTTCACATGAAGTTGTGAGGTAAACTTTGCACCAATATAAGGATGCATGGATGTTCATGGCATAATGGCTAGATTTTCTTTATGGGAATTACAGTTAACCAAGTAATTTTTTTAAATTCCTGTCACTTGTCCATACAGGTAGCTGGCATTTGATGTAAAAAAACCCCTTTGTACTGGTTCTTTAGTGGGTGGAGAACCACTTAGTTCCTTCAGTCAGCAGAATTCAGTTTTCTTGGTCATCCTACATGGCCCCTGCCTTTGTTTCAGTTATATCACTTCATTAATAGATTAACTGCTTCTACCACTAATCTAGAATGAAGCATGACTATACACATAAAGCATTTCAGCCAGGACCTGTGGCTGTCTGTATAAAATGATGCAATATAATAATGAATGAGTAATGCAAAATGTAGGTTTAGTAGTTACTCAACTAACGGGTGTATTTCTTCTGACGTCTGTATTTATTGGTGTAAATATGTCCTTTAGGAACTGAAAAGATTCAGAAAAAGGATGAAAGAGCAACTAATTGAAATGTGCAACTGAAAACTTAGAACTGAATTACAGTTGTCAAACAAAAAAAATGTTGTTCCTTCTCTTTCTTGTTCTGTTGGACACTGAGATTATAAATCTTACATTTTCTGATGGCTAAAAAAAATTTTGTCAACTTCTCAGTCCTATTGTCCATTATCCATCCACTGAGAATGCCAACACAGCTGTGGTTTGCCCAGTTGGAATCAGGTTACACCTTTTTTTCACTAATGATCAAGGAACAGAGAATTGAATTCTCTGGTGTCTGATAAGGTATGCCTGATCAATGCATTTTTCTGTCGGTCTAATAGTCTGTATTTTTTGTTCTGTTCATTAAGAACTGAACTAAAATTCCACATAATCTGATGATGTATAAAGCAATGTTGTCACACCACTTCTAGCAGCTCATTGTATGTCACTAGCTTTTGGCATACAATGAAAAGTTTGAGGAGACATGGTAAGTGCTCATATCATAGCATCCAAAGGATGCTGCCTCAGAAAAAGGCTAAGGAAGTTAAAGTAGACCTTCTCTCAGAAGCATAAATTAGCAGTTCTTTCCTCTGATTGGTGTTTGACAGTGTTAACTACAAATTTCACAGGTCTTGGATTCTTCCCATCCTTCTCTGTCCCTCATGTGGGCAGCAGCCTTCTCAGAGGACCTTGGTGCTTCCATTGTCAGTCTTGCTGCTGGGCTTTTGTTGATGTTCTCAGCTGGCCAAACAATGCAGGACATCGATGCTAGCTTTCTCAAGAGGATCAATCTGCAAGTAAATTGCATTAAATAATAAATAATAAAACATTAATGACAACTGCTGTTTTTAACCTTCCTTAATTGAGGAACATCCATTAAAACAATTACCTTTTTAAAAACATGGTTGCATCACATCTATTATTTTCACAGTTATTTCAGTGTTTGGTGGTTTGCTTGTATTTTACTTCAGATAATTCCTGGACTTCCATCTGTCAATAAAGAAGTACTGCAAATGACACCTCCCCAGTTAAATCTTGTAGCTTTTTCTTGGCCTCTTTCTGGAGGTTTTCAGTTTCCACCTCAATACATTTGTTTTTAATATTTTATAGTTCTTGCAACTGCTCATGCATGCTCATCCCTTATACAGCTGTGTTGACATGCTCTTTGCTTTGAAACATCAGTAAGTTAATTAGAGTGATGGAAACACTGTTCAGCCTGGTCTCCATATGACACACTTAGGTTTCAGAGTCATGTGGAAATTATCTTAGCTTTTATAATCTGAACAGTGTGATTTATTTCGAGATTTCCTCATTGGCTGATGTATATGTGGGTGGCAATACAGCTCAGACTAACTTCTTGGGAAGAAGATTTTTAGGAGCACAGGGTCTATTCATGCCCTTGTATTGAAGGGACTTTAAGAGGCAAGAAAAAGTCCTCTTCCTACATTGCTATGTCACTGCACCTTTCATGTAGTCCAACTCACACTGAAGCCTTCATTGGTCACTATTTAGTAATCATAATAACAATAATTATCTAATTGGTAAGAGTATCATCTTTTTCTCTTTAAAGATTTGCATAGCTTTTAAGATCCTATGTGGGCTGTATTTAAAAACCAGTAATGAAATATGTAAATTCACAGGACATTTGCTTCAGGATGTCTTGAATTGAATTGCAAAGTTGTAAAATGCCATCCTCAAACAAATATGTGGAAACAATAAAAGCCAGCCTTCATCGAAATAGTGCTTGACTTTCTTCTGTTACTGTATTCTATATCTGTGGTCCAACTGCCCAGTGGAAGACATGGTCAAAGTGATTGTGTGTTTGGCACAGGAGAGCATTTCATCAGTGGCAGCTTGTTAACAAAATTTGATTTGCACAGCAAATCTCTGATCATCTTATATCAGATATACTTAGACAGTCCCTTCCTGCAAACAAAGGCCACCATTCTCAAGTCGTATTTTCAACTTGATTTCCAACCTGTTTTGAACCCATGACAGATATCAACCAAATCTTTAAGATGGGTAGAATCTCATGTCAACAAATGTCATGAACACAGACAGCTGAACAGAAGGAGAAGACCTTATAAATAGTACCACCAAAGAATAGACATCAGTATGAACTCAATCTTCATAAAAATAAAATATTCTTTATAGGAGAGGGGTATTATTAATGTCCTAACTGTCAGAAACATTTTGTCTGGAGAAGCACACGGCACAGATATGTCGAAAACCAGGGTTTTTTTGTATTACAGCATGTGAAATGTCTTTCCATTCCTTCCTATTCAGCAACTGGTCATAACAATTGTAACCAGCTCACCTCTACTGGTGAAGGAAAACACTAATACAGCCTTTAAGAGAAAGAGATATAGAAGTAGAGACATGATGCAATTTAAAAGGGATACAAAAAAAAAAAGTTCATGAATTCTAGATTGTCACTGAGACAATCTCCTGGTATTAGGACAGTTCCTAAAACAGTACAGTTCTCCTTAAAACAAGGCAAATTACTGTAGATCATCTGCCTTAAGTGCCATTTCCCTCTCTCTTGTCCAGTCAGCATTGCATCTGCAACCAACTTGGGAAGATGCTTGTGTTTCTGTTCTGAGAAACTAATAATTCACTGGTATCCAAAAAGCATGTGGTAGTGGTTGAACAATGTTATGACATTGTTGTGAGCCAGTTTTTGCCTACAGTTATCTGAACCCTTACAGTGAGATTCAACATGGCCAACCATAGGCCTTAAAATACAGGCTCTAGTCTGAACTAATCATCTCTGCTGGTTCTATCATCAACACCAAGCAACTGACTTTTTAAATGGTGATTCAATTTTATCATCTTAAGAAAGGATGAATCCCATTATCTCAGAAGTTCCCATCTCTATTCACTGAATGAGTGAAACTTAGCAGACTGGCTTAGCTGGGCATTTAACTCTTTTGTTGATTATGAAATGAGCAGTGTCTCTAATGAAAAAAGCCATATTTTTTCTATTTTTCCCAGCAATTCTACAAGCAGAAGCAATTTTGCATTAAGTGTCCCAGTCCCCAGAAAGCTGAATGAGAGATGGAGATTTCTCTGAAGATAACCTCTGCTTGCGACCCTGCAGAATAGTCTGAATTTCCCAGTTTAAACTTCCCAAAAGGGTATGGAGAAGGTACAGAAATAGTTACTGTGTTTTTACAATATAAAAAGTAGAAACCAATTCCTCTCCTTTGATAAGTATGGAAGTCATTCTAATTTGTTGTCATTTCTAATAGAATAAGGTTTTCCCAAACACAAATATTTTCCCAAAAAAATAATAAGGTCTCAAGACATAACAAAAGAATATGCTTCTCCTTGTTTACTTTGCCATGTAAGCTCCAGAATGAGTGCAGGAATTTCAGTGGTTTCCTGTACAATAAAATACTTCGTGTGTCCATATCCCCTTAAGATTTAGGACCCTATTTCAAATTGTTAAATTGCTCAGGAAGGTGATATCACATACGGAGACTTTAATTCTTTCTATAATGAAGAAAGGGAACTAGTGTATTTAATTTTGGAATCATATTTTAGTGAGAGCAACAAGGTTTCTATTGACCCAGTAGATTCTTGTCATATCTAATTTACTGATCCAGAGTTTTGTAAAAGCAAATATATATAAATGTATAAGCTTCATCTATAATTGGGAAGCATAGATAAAAATAATTTGACATTGAAATTTACACTTAAGAAGTAGTGCACTTCATTGCAATCAATTTTTCATTATGTTGTTGAGATCAATAGCTACAAATAAGATATAAAAACTGTATTATTGATGTGGCACATGTCAGTATAAAATGCGCAATTTTCTATAGCATTTCAGTAGAGGAAAATTGTATTATACTATTTCCAACATTATACATATTGGTCTGTAGAGAATGCTTATTAAAATCAATGTACAGTAAACTACACTCAGGGATATTTTACAAAATAGAGAAAGGTCAGAGAATTTATAAAGGCTTAAAAAAAAAGACAAAATCACCTTGACGTGTAAGTATTGTTCTAAAGACCACTTTGGTAAAGGGACCATTCAACTCATAATATCAGGAAAGGAATGTATGGTCTCTGATTTATTGGCCAGAGTACCAACCTAGATTAAGATGCTGGTGATTCAGGCTCTACTTAAGGATAAAGGTTTTGCCTGAAAGCAGTGACTCAGATCAGATGGAGGATGATAAACTGCCTCTTTTGAATACCAAGATGTATGTATTGGTGAAACAGTACAGCAGTATGCTCAGCTACCTCAGACTGCAACCCTGCTATCACTCTTCATCTAAGGTGCAGGTCTTGAAAAATGCCCAGAAATACAATGGTAAAATTCAAATTATAGGAGAGTGCTGACTCATCTCAGGACCTGTCACTGTCCTGTAAGAACCCACATGAAACTCGAATCAAGGTCAGAATATCTCCTGCCTATATCTCTCTTTAATCTAAATTTTAGGCCAGCTACCACACCATATTGCCTTCCTGATTCAAAGTGTTATTGCAGCCACTGATATTTTTTCTTCACAAGATAGATCCAGAAAGATATGGAACTGGTAGTCTCAAATGCAGCACAAGCTGACTAAGACAAAACCTTTTTTCTTCTTTTCTTTTTTCTTTCTGAGGAACTGTAAAAAAATGGAAAGAGAAATGGTTCAACTTTGGAAAAGAGACTGGTGGAACTTTATAAGTACGATGACAATGGAAGAGGTCCTGGGAAATCTGAAATTATTATTGATAGCAGAACAGTACTGTTTTTGAAAGGTGAGATATAGGAGGAATAATAAAATATATGGAAGAAACACAGTCTCAGATAAAATAATGAAAAATCGTTTGTGTGACGCAAATCATGTAAAGAAGATAAACTTTCACATGTATTTATTTTCCAATTAAATACTCTTTAGGATTAAAATCTTTTGGAAAAGCAGTAATTTTTATCTCTCTCTTTCTTTCTTCTCTTCCCTCTTCTTTCCCACCTCTAAGACATATTCCAGAGTACATAACAAATATAATGCTGAACAATTAATGAATAGATTTAGCATTCATTGAATCAACAAATTTAGTAGTAAATATGTAGACTGCTTCTCTCTGGCAGTTCACCATGTCATAACCATAATTGTGTTGACTTAACCGACATAGTACTTGATGACATTGTAAATACAATTTTGTTTCTTTTTCTAATAGACTGCTTTCTAAAGATATTGGAAAGAACGATACTACAAAAATAGAGCAATTGAGAAAATAGAAATCCTGTTGAAAATGGGTCATTCTTTTGGAACTCACTCATTTCTCCAAAATATTCTTCAAGTAAAGGTAAAATAAGCACAAAATCTGTGGGTTCAAAGGCAATAGTTCTTCATGGAGATGAAGATGCTTCAATTTATTAAATGATTGTCTATATGTATAAATCTCTCACATTTTCAATTCATTGTCACCAAACGGGTAGGACTAATTCTTTGAGTGATCAGTATGAACTCTTCTGTATTGCTATAAAAATTGAGTATGACCCACCCTGTGAACCTTGGAATTCATTTTTCTATGTCATCTGTGTCCCCTTGTAAAATTCAGATATGAAATGAGGCTAACCTGTTCAATTAATATGCTAGTAACCATACTAAAAACCATACCTTAGTTCAACATAGGAAGTAGTTTGGCCACAATTTAGGCCTACAGAAAAGTCTGAAGGAGATGTCATACAATACAGGGTTCTGTTATTAAAATTGTTACAAACATTTTTAGAAATGTCACTGTGCTGACCAATTTAGACAAACTGGATAAATATTTGTTAGACATTACAGAGCCATCATTATCATAGCAGTGGTAAATAGCCTCATTTTAATGCACTTGAAAATGTTGCCTTGTACATTGATTGAGGAACTAACAAGAACATTTGAAACAAAGCACAGATCAACATCACAGCGATTTTCATTAAAAGTGAGATGATTTGTTTAGATGTGCCACTGTGAATGTTAAAAAGCAGCTCAGAACAATTGAACATAAACTTTACTATCATTGTGCAGTAGCTTTACCTGCCTAAGTGTTAGCATTTTTAAATGCTCGACGTACACACAGCATGAGAACAGAATACTCAACTAAGTCCTATTTCTCCAATCCTGCCTGTTTTCAAGGCTCATTTATAGTCTCGTCCTTCTTCCAGGATACAATCTCTCTACAGTTTTCATTCCATCTCTCCTTTTTAAATTCTTTATTGTTTTCTTCTGCATCTTTTCTCCAAAGATTTTGAATCCTGTGGTCTCTTCCCAAAATCCTTTGCTTCTAACCCTTTTGTGTGCTCTCTTTTCTTTAGTTTTTGCCCCTCAGACATTTCTTGGTAATCCATAGTGTTTATTCTCAGCATAAGAATGCCAAATCTAGAACCACTAGGACCTAGACACTGTCCTGCATAACATCCTTGGCTCTGAATTGAAGACACATGGGTTTGATGTATGGACCACATGGTGGATAAAGAATTGGATGGGTGGTCGCAGTCAGGGTTGCAGTCAACAGCTCAATGTCCAAGTGGACACCAGTGACAAGTGGTGATCTTCAGGGATAGGTATTGGGACCAGCACTGTTTAACATATTTGTTGGCAACATGGACAGTAAGATTGAGTGTACTTTCAGCAAGTTTGCCAACATCTCCAAGTTGTAGGGTACAGTCAACACACTAGAGGGAAGGGATGCCATCCAGAGGGACCTTGACAGGTGGGCACATGTGAAGCACATGAAGTTTAACAAAGCCAAGTGCAAGGTCCTACACATGGGTCGGGGTATCCCAAACACAACTATAGGCTGGAAGAAGAATGGATTGAGAGAAGTCCTGAGGAGAAAGGCTTGGGGGTGTTGGTTTGTGAAAAGTTCAACAGGAGCTGGCAATCACAGAATCATAGAATCACTTTGATTGGAAGAGATCTTTAAGAAATCTGGTGCTGTGTTTTGGATTTAGGATGAGAACAATATTGAAACACACTGATGTTTTTAGTTGTTGCCAAGCAGTCAAAGACTACTTTATACATTGTTTTCTCTTTTGAGATAAGTGGATTTGCAGTTTTCAGGATTTGCTTAAAAGTGTTTTGAGAGGTTTTCTTTCCCTTTGTAAATTTAAGTTGCTAGTTAAGAGGTGACCTTACTGTCATTTCTCAAATGCATAAGCATTAAGTGCCATAGAAAAGCCTATGAAGAAAAATACTTTGTTTCATTTTAAGTGCTAGAGAGTTCCTTGTATTTACAGGTTTATAAAAATGTTACTATTGACCTTAGCGGTGAAGCTAAAATGTTGATTTTCTATAAAGACACCTTTTCAGCTCATTTCTCTTTCCTTAAAGCAAGATATTTTTTAAAGTTCATTTGCTGCAGCCAAGATTAAAGGCTATTTTAGAATTCTTACTTTTTGGGGATACCAAAAAACTTCCCTTCCAAGGGAAGACAGGTGCTGAATAGGAAGCACGTTGTATAAGTAACTCTACATAAAAACTCAGTTCTTGCTGAATCTTTTCCATTCCTCAGAGCCAACATCTTTTGTCATAGTTGGGGCAAAGTTATGTACCATTCCAGATGACTTGAAATTTCATTTTTCAGTACTTGTATTTACCCAAAAGCTTCTACCAGATCTGCCTACTAATGAAAGCATGTAGCTATGACTATGTTTATATCACACCAGCTGAGTGATATGATTGCAATTTCTAGTACCCATAGAATAGCACGTGCATTTTTTCACTAAATCATTATTCACAACATTTTAACAGTAAGAATTTTCTTCTTGAAATGGAAACACCCTGGTATGTGAAAATACTTCTAAACTTTTTCAGAAAGGACTGGTGTCAAAGGAAAGAATTATTCTTTCTCTTTGGTTATGTTAGGAAACACAGGACTAATAATGCAAAGCAACGTACAAATGCAAAAATAAAATCTAAGGTGCTTGCAGTAGATTCATATTCCAGGAAAATATGCATTTCACTATGATAGAGGAAAGCTAGCAAACACAGAGTGGAATGTTTGATTCAACTATATGCCACACAGTCTTTCAAAAAGTTATGTGTTTGAAAAAGCATTTTTTTAAATCTCACTGACTTATTTTCCTTTGCCAGTTTGACATGATTAGCTATAATGCATTTGCAGATTGCCACTGAATGGCAGAAATCTGCTGACCCTTGGGGT
Source organism: Laterallus jamaicensis coturniculus (assembly GCA_022605575.1). Taxonomy (NCBI): domain Eukaryota; kingdom Metazoa; phylum Chordata; class Aves; order Gruiformes; family Rallidae; genus Laterallus; species Laterallus jamaicensis. The sequence goes on along the minus strand of JAKCOX010000023.1, from coordinate 6,252,814 downwards.
AAACAGAACAGCCATTACTCTAAGATGTAATGATCCAAACCATAACTGCTTTTTTCCGTGATTTCTAGTAAAGCAGGCTCTGTGTATTTCGCTCCTTCTCAACACACTAAAATCACACCTGTTTAATTATGCTGTTATTGAATTTGATGTCATTTCACTGGTTAAAACTCTCTTCCACTTAATATGGAGTCTGCATGAGATGTTCAGAGCCCTTGCAAGCCAGACTGACAATTGTTGTTCTGGACCTGATCAGAGGATGGCCAGGCAGAGAAGCTGCATCAATTTCACTGAAATAGCTTTCAACCAGTGTAAGTCCAATGCTATCACATTTATGAGCAGGGAAAATATAGATATAGATGTATGTTGCTCTTCTCTTTCTTTCATTCTGTCTTATATGGCTATGCTACAGGCTGCCGGAAAAGCAGGTATGCAGATGCACATGGGTCAGTTCACTGCTTGGGCCCCATTTCACGATTTTGAAAGTCTTCCTGTTCGTTCTTTCCCAAAACAAAGGGAGGTTGTCTCCTCCTTGCACTTTATTCTGATCTTTTCTTCGCTGGAGTAAAACAAGAGTAATTCCAATAAGCAAATGGATTTCAATTAAAAGCATGTATCACTTCAAATTTTTGTGACTTCATCAATCTGTGCCTGCCCCTTCATGACAGAAGTTAAAAGCAAAGGCTCAATTCAACTAATTCTACTTCCTGATGACCAGAAACTGGTTCAAGTCTCAAGAGCAAGAGTAGGGCTATTTTAATGGCATGGCCATTAATGATTTCTGGTACTGGAGCACTGCACTTCCCTTGGTTGTATACCACGTGGTCAAGTTAGACTTTAATATTTTTTGGGGCAACATGGACACAGCCTTTTTCATGACTGTAAGAAAATCTGGGCTGTTGGATCTCTGACATGATGTCAACAGGCAGAGATTCATGCAAATGCAGAGCAAGTATAAGTCATTCTGCTACACTGGATGAACTTCAGTGGTAATACAAACTGAGAGTGGACATTCTGTTTAGCAGAAAAGGACTCATGGTCAAAAGCTTTACACCTGGGGACTTATACTCTATATTCATCTCACTTAGTGAAGGACTGATCATGAAGTTCGATTTTAAATACTAGAGACCAAACACTGTTTTCATTTACACCAGTGTAAATGTGAGAACTTTGGTGGTCTCAGACACGTAACTTCAGAATCAGTGCTTCAATCAAGGGGATCAGCACTTACCCAAATGGAACAACTTTTCCCAACATTTCAGCAGCAACTGCTTAAAAATCTGTGGAGTTATACCAGTCTAAAGCCCACAGAAGGAAAAGCATAATCAGCCCCTTATTGCTCACAGTAATTTTCAAATGCATTCCTAAACTTTGTGTAGGGTCTCTCAATGCCAGTATAGCTTGTCAACAACATTCTGGGACATATGTGACAACAAATGTTTAAACAGGTCTTTCCATACAACAGAAGCATTAAGAAAAGTATGTCCTTGCAAAAACTCTCTCCTGTATTTTAAATCCAAGAATCTTAATCCTTCTTTCAAAGCAGGGTAAACCAGAACAACTCAGCTGATGTCAAGGAGGTTACACTGGGGTAAATCTTGTGCACTCTATCAAACAAATCAAATTCCAAGGCTCTATGATCTTCCCATGGATTCCATACTACAATTTGATATGTCTGTGTCGGAAAGAAACTGAAAATCCTTATAAATCCCAAGACGGGGTGCATTCTCAGTTTCAAAATGTGGTTTCAAAAAATATTTAAACATTTTCTTTGAAAGCAATTAAACTATTCAATGGAATATTTATGACTCAATTAAACATTTAAAATATTGAAAAAGCTTACTAATTATATCTTTGGTTTAAACACTAAATATGGCTATGTCAGAAAATACCTGCAGCCTCTATAGATTCCTGACAGGATTTGTTTTTCACTTTTGGTGAAAAAGCTATTCTTTGTAAAATATTCCCACACATGCCTAAGTTTATTTCTCAAAGCAATGCCACAAAGGATATGACCTCTTTACTCCTAGTAACCTTTCATGGTGCTGAATTGACTTGGACATTGGTGCCAGTCAACACAGCTTGATTTGCTATGGTAAGAATAAGATTATATCTAACAGACTATGTCATTTCCAGGTTCAATAGGCACAGATTTAAAACTAGTCCTCTCTTTGACCCTCTGGATTCTCTTGAACTATTGCACCTTCTTTGACAATGTTTGTGAATGAATGAATTCATGACGACTCAAGGTTATTTTAATGATAATGGCAATGCGCTCACAAAGGAAAAAGGAAAAGGCTAGTAGTACTGGCACTAGTGCTTCTTCACCACAGCCGACTTCCTTTTTGACAGACTGACTGTGGAGTGAATTCCTGTTTATGGTCAAAGGCTGAAAGCTGTTGTGTGTCTGCAGCAGCGCCGCTGCTACTGATCTGTGAACATGACATGCCTGATAATATTGCATTGCCATGGCAACAACAAACACGGGGCAAAATTCTATTAGCTGGAGTGACTCACTGAGTCAAACAGATAATGTGATGGGCCTGGCCAACTGCCCAACAAAGGCTTATGTGAAAGTTGTGATGAATTAACTTTGCCTTGTTATGTCTGTTTTTTGTATAAATTCTCTTCTCGCTACTTATTAAGTCCTCATATTTCTGGTGGTTGCTCAATACATATATATATATCGCTGGGAAATACTTTGGCAGCAATTAGCCAGTCTCATGCCTAATATAGGGCTTATGCTGCTTTGTTTAAGAGACACTTTTTTTTTCCTTTTCTTTTCTTCCTTTTTCTTAATTTCCCTGCAGGTGATTTATATAGAAAGACAAGTGCATTGTTTCTGCAAAAAAGACCCCAGTCCCCTCCAAAATATTTGACAGTGTCTGAGAGGTGGGTGTGGCTTGGCACAGTGCTGCGTTGGCTTATAAATTCATGTGAGCTTCTCTTTTAAATAGATGTTCCACAGAGCTGCTCTCTAATCAGTAAGAGTATAAAAAAACCTATAGCAGGCATCATCTGGACCTCACTTCCAGAATTTCAGATCATTGTCACTTCATTAACTGTAATGGAAATGAAGCGGGCCCAATTATGTTCAGCACAGAAGTCAAAAGTACTATCTCTGACTCCCAATCATTTCAAAGGAGTGATTAATAACCGACAGTAATCCAGGTAACTGTCCATGGACCTTCACCATCACTTCTACTGTGCAAATATCCAATACAGCTGCTGGCCACCAAAAAAGGAAGCATTATCCAGAAAATAGGTGCCTGGCCTTGCCTCCCCATAGCATCCCTGGCACAACCAACCCCTTGTGCAGAGAAATTCACGCATGAACGGGGAAAAGGTTGCACAGATCCCAAGTTCTCGAAAGTGAAGATCAATATACAAGGCCAAAAGACAGCAGGGGGCACTAAGTACTTGCAGCCCTTTACCCCTAGAAGGGAAATTCTAAATAAAGGACTCCAAAATACAGTCTTGCAGCACCAGGTCTGAGCAATATGAACTTGCAATTGTGGTACGTAATGAGAAAAAATGCCCACTAAATGCATTACTTTTCATGTTCATGGGACAAGTCTTCCTCTTTTGTGAGAAAAAAAAACCTGCAGAAAAGAACAAAGGAGAAGAAAAGCAACCATCTTTAAGTCATCAACCTGAGATTACTGTGTTTAATGATCTCCCATCACTCACTTCCATGTTCACACACCCACATCCACCCACATCCACACTCAGACTGGGAGTGTCCCTGCATTTGGAGGACATGGACTATCATATTTCTGCATTTCTGCCCAAATTTCTCATGCCTTTCCCCCCCCCCCCCCCCATTCTGTGTCATAGAGATCTCCTATTACATCATACTTCTAGGATTTTCCCGAGGCATAGTAGTTAAGGATTCTATACATCCCATGCAGAGAGATTCCCAAGGTCATATTGAGAGCGGTGAGAATGCCAGACATGGGCACAGTTAAACCTATCATGAACTTTATGGAAAGAGGTCTAGTCTGCCATCATATCTGCTTCTGCTTCTCTCATCTTCCTAACAAAAGGAGGATGCTTTGCAGGGTGCAAAAAGAAAAAAGTGACAGGACCTTGAAGAATAGCATTGCCTTATTGACAAAATTATGAGATCTATATATTTATGATTACTTTCAGTATGCAGTGGGGATGATATTTTCTGGTTTTAGACTACAGAAGGGACTTAATTGTACATGTGACACACTTATCTGAAAGTTTCAGCTTCAATTGCCATTTCTCCTGAACATTTTGTGAATTTTAAGGCAAAATCCAAAGACATTAACCTACATAATTTTTTCACCATTCTTACCAGAGACTCCTTGCACCAAGGCCATAAATTTTGTTTGACCTAGAACCTACCTTCAAGAAAAAATACCCAGCCTTGGTTTAAAAAATTTAATGTGACAGAGAATGCATGACTTCCCCAAGCAAGCTGTTTAATTACTTTCCTCTAGAAATAAGCACTTCCCAGGACTATAAAGTTCCTTCTAAAACTGTGCCACTCCCCAAGCAGTGTAATTTAAAATAGCCATTTTATCTGACCTGTTGAATAATTTGCTTGAAAGTGTCCTTTCTGCCTTACGGCTCAGAGTCTGAGAAATATATCACAACTATTTCACAAACATAGATTACATTAAATTATAACTTATTTTTCCTATTAAAAACAACTATATAACTTCGACTTCACTCCAAGCTGTTAGATAATGATCTTATCTAGGTCACAAATGTGCTGAAATAAAGTAGCCAGAGAAGAGTTTGTTTGAACTGCTCCTTCTTCCTCTAGGCTGAGAGATAAATGTGTGAAAAGGAAAGTTCCAGCAATTCTAATAGGGAGTCTCTCCCTTCCATCCCCACCTGCAGGCTCACCAGGGAATTTACAAGTGATCCTAAAAATGTATCTTCCTGGGTTAAAAGCACCCCAGCAGAGGAGGGTTAATAATTGAGACCTTGATCGTTCTATTCAGAGACCTACAAATGCATCAGGCAGTGTTCTGAAATGTGGTGGGGTTTTTTTTAAATATAATTAATATACTTTTCACATATCTTAAATATTGGTTTAGTTAGTCCCTTATTTTTCCTAGTCCCCGAATCACAGAAGCTACTGCTCCATTGCAACAAGAGGCTAAGGGCTCAGTGCTTTTGGCAGATCCCATTAATTAACTGTGGGGACTGTTTTTAATCCAGAATTCTCTGCCTGCCTCTGCTGCCATCCTGGTCCTGCTCCTGTGAAAGCATTGGCGACATTTAATTAAGTTGATACAGTGAAGACAGCTTCCATTGCTCTCCCAGGAAGATACAGCTCCCAGACAGTAGTTTGGTTACCTGGATGGAAAACCTATTTTGTTACCTTTGTTAGATAAGCTGTTAAATATAGTTAAAGATTTTTTTTTCTCTAACAAAATATAATCCTTGTAAAAAAAAAAACTTTAAAAAAAAATGCTCTATTTCCATTTAAAAAATAACCATCTAATAGAAACAAAAAAACATATGGCCATAATATCAGACTGTTTTCTAAACAGTTGTCAAGGTATCAGGGCATAAGATGGAAGTGTGTGTAGGTAACCTACATTGACCAGAAGTAACCAGACATACTGATGTCACAGAATCACCACCACACCTTGTTTCCTTGATGAGTAAGCAAATGGCCAAACCCCACATTTATACAGTGAATTTTGGAAAGGGTTTCTCCTTTCCAAAACCAGACTAGGAATAGCCTGGGCTTGGGTTTTTTCCATGTAACTATTACTTATGCAAACTTGCAAAGTGTGAATCGCTTCAGCCTTGAGGTCTTTTAATTCTCTACTGTCTTTTGAGTCTTCAGGATTACTTCCAGGAGGCAGCTGGGAATGACTTTAGGAGAGATGATAAAATATCATATGTCACTCATCTACAGTAAAGTTTGTATTTTGCAGGAGCAAGGTCACAGCACAAAATATCTGGAAGGAATGGCAAAGGAATCTTTTGGTCTTTGGACAGTTATCCTTTTCTGTGACCTATGCATGGTGTGGGAGAGAGACAGTTGAAAAGGTATCCCTTTTTCCTTACATAATTGGAGATATGGTTTTCCTGAAGGGCACGTAAGTAATAACCAAGATGTGTTTCAAAGTTAAACTGAAAAAAGTCTGCAAGATGCACAACTTAGCAGAATGGAAGAGGGGAAGAGTGCCTTCCTTACAGGTCCTTCTCCAAGTATACCACTAGACCGGTGACACTAGGGAAAGGAGCAGTAGGTGCCACTCTTGGTGGTGGTGGTGTCACTACAGTGTCCAGTGTCACTTCGGGACACTCCAGCAAATTAATGGTTCCTGAAACAGTGCTGCAGGGATCTAGTGACAGTTTGGAACCTGGTCCCAGTACGGGAGAGCATTATCTCTCTCTCACTCATTATGGGCTGCAGATGAGCCATCCTGCCTGGCTCCTTCTTTGGACCATGACTGGTAAATGCAAAGCTGAATGCCCGCTGGCTTTATGCTTGAGATCACATTTGACCATGTGCAGCCACCCACCCAGGGGCTCAGGAGGCCAGAAGATCCACTCTGAATAGCAACAGCCTCAAATTGTTTAAATAATTCAACTGAACCAAGTCATCTCAACTCTAATTTCTTTCATCTTTCTTCTTGGAGTCTAACCCAGATAGAAGATGACTCATGAAAACGCATGAAAAAAGTTGTTCTTAAGTTGTCCAACCAGGGAAAATGTGTCAGGAAACTAGTTTTCTTTATCACAAAGTTTGCAGTCTTGCCTAAGTAGGAAAGTTTCTGAATGTCTGAGACTTACTTGAACACAATGTGAATGCTAAACTATGTGCAGTTTGCCCATCAGTAGGTGAGAAGGATCTAAAAGAGAATAATTCAAAGCATAATTAAGAAACAAAAAGTTTCTGTTAATCATTTTGCCTCCCCTTCACCCCAGGTTACATTTTCCCTAGCTGTTAATTAATCCCTGCCAAAGTTACTAATCTTGATGAACTTTGGGTAGAAGGGATGCATGAGGTTACTGGTTACATTTTTTCACGTATACTGTCTGAATATGCTCAGACAAGTTCATCCCTTCTGATCCTTTTCTGCTTCTTGTTTGGATGCACACACATCCCTGGAAATTAATTATGCTGGAAGATAGCAAAACATTGGGCTGAAGTGCATTGGTTTGGTATGTTTTATAGGATGTCAACAAATCAGATTTACACGCAGCAAAACATGCCTAGAGCAATGTTTTAATATACTCCTTTTTTCTGAATTTCACAAATCGTATGTTTTCCATTTTTTAATTAATAAATTATCAGGGATGCTCATGAAAGTCAGAGAGTAATAGTATTGCCTAAAACTAGACACGGTGTTGATTAGACATAGCTCCTATTTCTCATGCAAGTCTGTCAGTGTACCTGATACTGAAGGCAGCCTGGCCCCGTTAACCCAAACGGCAGTTGTGCTGGGGCAGATACACGGCTGAGCTCAACTGCAAGACATTAAGCAATCCTTCAGCATATTTTAAACAACTGGTATGGGGCAGAAACTGTCTTTTCTTAGTTGGTTCAATCCCTTTTCCTTAGGTTCCAGCTTTGTGCCTGGGACTTCTATGTGACACAAGAGCAAGATCAACAAAGCAGCTGCCTAAAAAGCAATCAAACTTGTATAATTTAAGCTATGTTCCAACCCAGTTCTCAAAGATAAGCTGTTATCACACTAAACCCTGGTGCCAGCCCAATTTCAGAAAATTTCCATCTTCTCTATTTTTAGCTTAAATATAGTTAGAAAGATGAAGTTATTTTAAATTAAATACATTTGAAATATATAAATAGAGCAAAGAAGGCACTGCACCCAGAATAGCTTTACCATAGTTGCAAAGTTACATTTTCATTTTAATGAAAAAATAACATTAAATAGACAGTAACGTTTGCCTGTTGGGAGATGAGAACAATATAACCACAACATTGTATTATTTAGTTGTAGCAAAAGGAGATTGCCTCCTTGGCTGTCTAGTGTGGTTTCTATTCTGACATCTTCAACAAATAGGAGATGCCATTGTAGAAGACTGTGAGATATTTTCAGATGCAGTAGTCAGGCAAGTCAAGTCACTGTCACCTGTCCAGTGGTGTATTTCTCTTTGGCACAAAAGATCATGAAGAGGAGTCAGTATCATACCTAGAGAAGGAATAAGGTTGCGGTGCAATTGTTCATGTTTCCAGGAAATTGTTCTACAAAGGTTACAGAAATTCATCCTGTATGGTATTCACTTCTATAATCCAATGTAGTAAAGCCATCTTTAAGTTAAAATGTAACAAAAAAGACAGACATTTATACACCTGATTTTTTTAATGTTGATAAAGGAACCTGTTTTTTAGAAAAAACTGAATAATCCCTTTTAGAATATAATCTAAAATGACCCTAAACCAAAGCATCCGAACAACTAGGGATACTCTGGATGCTTTGCCTATAAGAACACACTAGATATCAAGCCTGTGATAAGACAGCTTGTATTGAATCTTCTAGTATCCTTAACATGACTCATGCATTTCATGTTTTCTTACACAGGTTCGGGATTTATTTTTCTTGTTTTGATTAGAAAATGTGATGGAAAAATTTTGTGACATGATCTGCAATGCCTCCTTGGTGCTCCTCAGGAACCCGATGCCCAAACAGTCTACAAGATTCTGCATTTGTTCCTGTTTTTTCTCAAGATGTATCTTATTATAGAGCTACTTTTAAATTCCTGGGACTTTGACACTTACCAATCACTTGATTGTGACTGACTATACAGATACCTAGTAGTATACAGGAGACCCAAAACTAAATTTGTAGTTGATCTTGGGATGACATAATGGAATAGGTTTGAAGGGCAGGAAAGCTCTGGTTTCTGCCTGTATTAACAGAAGACTCAGCTGTGGTAGATGGCAGGACAATCACTGTATGGAAAATAGACGCCAAAATCAGAAGCATATTTCACGAATTAGGAACATGCAAGATATGCAAGCATTTTGCATAAAAGGGCTCTGAAAATCTGGACCTACAGGAGGTTTTTGCCTGACAAGCACAATGCAATTTTTATAACTGTAAAAGTATTAATTATGTATCTGACTACATTGAGAAAAAATATAAATTTTAATATAGTGTACAAAGGTTGTTGATTTATCTTAAAAATAAACAAAATGGAAATTTTGATCAAGATGTTGACTACATTAAGTCAAGATGTCTCTTGTTGTAACAGCTGATGATATTTTATGTACCCACTCATAAAAATGTTACAGATATTGGAAAAATAAATATATTAAATACAAATAGAATTTAGTATGGAAGGTAATTTTAAATATTTGATGATATAATTAAGGATTGTTAATGTTCTTTATTTTCAGATTAAAAATTCATAGGGATTTTCATCCTTTTCATCTTTATTAGACAATGTGTTAGTCATAATTATTTGTTCCATATATTATAAACATTTCATGAATAACAACTATTTAAAATAATAATAAGAAAGCCCTTTCCTTTAATTGTAATGACTGCAGTGTTATATTTTATGCGGTTCCACTGCACATTTGGCCATTATTTCTCTTGTATTTTCTTTACTTGAGAAGCACAGATATAGACTTTCCCTTTTTAAAAGGCTAAATTGCACTGAATTGTCTTAAAATGAAAAAGAAACAAAGGAATTTCTTAGAGTTTATATTTGAATAAATATCCATTTTTCCTTGGAATCATTTGACTTCTTTGGTATTGATATTTTGGAAAAGTTCTCCCAGGGCACTTAGAAAAAATCTTAGAAAACAGTCTTCCACAGAAGTAACATAGTTACTGAGAGAACCCTTGCTGCCCAGATGATGCCATTTGCATCCTGGAATCTGTAAGAAGATGGCTGGGAGCAATTTAGGTAGGCTGAAAAGAAAGCATGTTGGGTATAAGGCAGTGTTCTGCCAAGCCCAGACCATCCCTAGTATTGAGCATAAATGCCAGTGACAAAGTAATGTAAACCAGGGGCCAGGGGAAGGAGGTGACTTGCCTGTGCTTTCCCTTCCAACTCAAGTGCAGCTGAGGGCTTTCAGATGCACAGTGAGGTGTCTTATGTCCCTAAATTTTCTGTGGGTGGTTTTTTTCAATAAATTCTATATTGTATTTATTTCTATTATATAAAATAAATTTATTCTGGTATGATAAAAGGCTACAGCATACCTATTTCCTGAATTGAACGCTGCCACTTTTTTCAGGCAAGAGCTGATGTGTATAAAAATTCTTTCTGCCCTTCGTCAAACTCTTCTACAGTTTCTCCTCCTTTCCCCACAAGGCTCAGCAGGAGTATCACCCTCTCCTGTTTCATATTTGGCATCTGTCAAAAGTTTAATCTCTTGATTTATATTTAAGATTGCTTGGGAGCTCTGAAAGCAGTCCAACTTTGCTATCGCTGCTAGCACTGGTGAATGCTTCATGGAAAAGCCCTACAGCATCATGAAATGTAACTGTTGGATAAAGTTTTCACAGAAGAGGGGGCATTTTCCTGCTTGGGTGTTCCTAGAAGAATCTGGACTCAAGACATTCATACTGCCAGAAATGGGAGGAGGTTGAATGAATCTTTCTTTCATTCCCATATTAGCATATAGAAAAGAGAGGCAAAAATGCTGTGGGCTTCCTTCTAGAGATATCCTAACAAATTACCGATTAATGGAAAATTTGGAAGAAGTTTTCAAGGCAATTTCTAGTTAGGCTAAATATCTCCAAAGAAAGCAAAGCAAGAAAAAGAGAGCTAAAGAAAGGGGGGGAAACAAAATGTCACATAGTTGTTTTCTATTTATATTTCCATTTTTGGAATGTATATTCATGAAAGAAAGGTGAGGATAGGAAATTGAAAAAGATAGAATTACATAAGAATGAAGAGGGAGGAGGACTGGAACATCATTTTGTTGTTCAGAATAGCAGAAAAAAATCCAAAATAACATTTACTGTAACATTTTCAAGTAAAACTGCAATACCTTTTTTGAACTTTTTTTTTCCCCTCAATAGATTTTTAGCAATTGTAAAGGACAGGCATTTGTATTTGTATTTAAAGATAAAACATACAGTCTTTTAGCTTTCCCATGTTAGAATAGAAAGGCTACAGCCTTAACCATAAAAACATTCCTTCTAAATCCTTCTGTCTTCTCAGTTTGCCAAAAGCAGAGCTCAAGCACTGTACACTCAGAACTCGGTTGACTGGCACAGCATGCATCCTGTATTCCTCGACGACTCTGTTTTGCTTAGGGATCATCTTGCCTAGATTAGAATTTTAAGTATAAGGTAGGCATCTGGGCTTCTTTCATGGCCACAAATAAAAGCCTCCATCCTGAAATCAGGGCCTAAAATCATAGACTCATAGAATGGTTAGGGTTAGAAGGGACCTTAAAGATCATCAAGTTCCAACACCGCTGCCACAGGCAGGGACACTTCTCTCTATAATGCTGGATTAATTATTTCCTATATTAGAGAGAACCTAGGGTCATTTCCCAAAGCTTAAATGTCTATCTTTCAGTCAGCTAAAGTTAGGCAAGATGACTCCCACTCATAATTTCTCTGTGTCTCAGTTTCCTTCTCAGTTCAGAAAGAGATAGCATTTTCCTGCTACCCTGGGCTGCTAGATGCCTAAGTTAATTAAAGTTTGTAAAGCAGGTTGCATTTGTTGGATAAAGGCGTTATATAAATGCAAAGTATGACAGACAGACTGATTGATTGAGTTAGATAAGACAGATATTGCTTGGCATGCCAAAGTAGAATGGATGCCAGATGATATTATCTGAAAAATTCAGAATACAGAAGTCAATGAGGTCTAGTCTGAGTTGAGCCACATAAGGCGCTCCCATCAAAGGGATAGAAGGTTTAGTTATACCATCATCCAAACTCAGAGGGATTCAAAAGTTTGCCCATTTTTGAATCACACTTAATTTGCTGGAGTTACAGAGGCAAACATTATGAAAAATTGGTGAGTTTTACTGCTTGTGCATCCCTGAACTCATCGTTATTCACAGTTTTAGAAAATGTACAGTATTTCTTATTCTGACAGAGTATATCATTGTTCTTTTGATGTTTTATCATATTGGGTGTATGAAGGGAATGGTGATTTCAACTATCAAATGTAAATTTCAATTATGGTACTGATGGTACCTATAGGATAATGAAATATGCATTGTATAATGTCATGTATAATTAACAATTGTGTATATAAAATGACTGATGCAGTAAAAGGTCAGGGAACACAGAAACATCACATGATAACAGAAAAGAATATCAAAAAGATCAAAGAGACATGCAGTGGAAAAAAAAATCCAGAAAAACTAAGCGATATAGGAAGAAGGAATTAAAAGGCAAGGCCTACAGATTTTGTAGCACATATGTACATCACTAGAGATAATGATACTCAACTACCTTTAGCCAACAGTCTGATCATTTTCACAGGGTGAAGGGACAAAACAGAAGCAGACAGCATTTGCATTGCTCCTTTTTACTGTGTCATGGCAAAACTGAAATTATATCTGCATACACCACCACAAGACTGAGGATTCTCCCCAGTAAACTCAATAACAAATTGCAATTGGATCTGAGCATTGGACAGTCATCTGACATGCAGTACAGCTAGAGACCAATGCAGTCATGAGCATGGGGTGATTCTATATGCATACACTAGACACAAAGGAAAACTAATAAATTATGCACCTGAATTAAGGAAGCCTAGGATAATGTTTAATTGAAGCTATAAATTCATTTTCCAGTACTTTTATCCTTTTAGTTGGTCTTGAGTTTTTTGACAACTAATTTGGATTTCTGTTTATATATTTAGATATGCTTACACAAGCTATGAGGACAAAACTTACCGTAATTATGCCACAGCTACATCCACAAATGCACAGCTGTACCTGTATTTTACAACCTAAAGGTAGCACAGAAGCCTTTCTGTAGCTACCATCATACAGTGGATTGAATCCTCCACCAACATCCAAGATAGGTTCACAATTCATCCCCTTCACTCAGCTCTGGGCCTGATTGGGAAACACAGTAAGCTATTGTTTCTCATCTTTTATTGGTGGGGAGACTTTCTGGAAACTGAGGAAGGTGAATGACAAACACTGAATAGCCTGTGGCAAGCAATGAATGACACACTGCTGGTCCGTCTGCTTATAAGCATGGCAGAAGAATCTTGAGATTGGTAAAGTTTTTCCTGAATTAACTTTCTGTTGCCTGGATACTAATCTAAAATATCTAGTATGAAACAGTAAATAAAACAGAATCATTTCATGCATTTGCAAGTGTATTTGTAAGTTATTTTTAATTATTATTGCTTGTTATGCTCTGTTGCAGATCCCTTGCTATTTCCTGTGTATTAAACAATGACAACAACATAGTACTGTTAGATTAAAGAGATGAGAACAGATTTTTTTCATTAAGGCTCAAAAGCTAAAGGTTAGATCAGGCTCCAACAGTGAGAACCTGAATGCATTGTAATGAAGGATAAAACATCCTCTAGCATCCAAATGATAAAGTACACCCTGACTGAGCAGGAAGAACTGTAGAGGAACACATTTACAATAATCACAGGGACAGGTACAATAAACTGTTCAGCTTCCTCCAAAGATGTTATCAATAGCATCTTAGCCAGTCAATTCCAATCAGGAAGCTAAACGTGGGAGACTTGTGTGTATTCCAGATGACTTCAGATGGGTTGATAGTAAACAACACTGCTCTTCACAATTTGAACTGTTCATTATGACTATTACCAGTCAATGGTAACAATAATCTGGCAGGGAAAAGTATACAGAGCTTCCACTCCACCTTGTGAAAAATAACTCCTGTCTACTCACAAATTCTTTAAAAAAAAGAAAATGTGCAGGCAGGCAAGCAAGCACTTAATCAGCTCCAGAAACAATGTCCAGAAGTTCATTCCAGCTTTCTGCAAGCATACAAAATCCTCTGCAACAAGACAATATTGCTCTATCCTTTATGTTTTGAACATAAAGAACACCAGCTCTTTATAAATCTGTATGGCTCATCACCCAAGTGAAATATGTATATTTAGTAGTAGCTGCACTGCACTAGTTTGGTCAGGAGATTTTACTAAGCTCCCGAGATCAAACTGAAGGACCTTATGCAGAGGATTATTACAACTGTAGAGATTTGACTGCATCTACCATGATTTATGGCAGCTGACTTTGTATCCATGTTGTTCTCTAGGCTCAAATGTTTCCTACCTGTATTAGCTCAGGAAGTTTCTTTCATTCCCTCATTTTCAGAACACATTACTATGCCAATTTTCCATGCCACTGCAGATTACATTTGCCTGAAAAGATCACCATAATGTAGCACAGATTTTATATATCAGGTGTCAAATAATAGTTGTCTTAGGAAAAGCATTTGATGAAAAAGACTTTGGTTTTTGTGTGAATTATACTTACACTCTTTAACTTCAAATAAACGCTATCTGCTCTGCAGGATTTTCCAAGGCCTTCAAAAAAAAAAAAAGGACTTCTGTTTATTTTGACACCACCTAGGACAGTGGTGCTTGGTTCTAATCAGAGCTTCTGGATGTTACCACACTTTTAAAGTGATCATAACAACAGCTGTAGTTAAAAAAAAAGCCCTAAAACCAGTTCACAGTATAACACCTTGTGAATAATATTTTAGTAGACATCTGAGCATAAAATACTTTGCAATTATCCAGACTCTGTGGCCCTGCAACATTAAGGAATACTGTCATTTCTAGGCATAGAAGTTTGTCATTTGTATGGTGAGCAGTGTCAATAAGCAGATTTCTCCACCCACCCATCTCCCTTGCTTTCATGCACTGGCTTTGTAGTGTTAGTCCCCATAAGCTGTTGGTGGTGAATGAGACGTGTTCCTGTAGAGTTCCCTGCAGCAACCATTGCCAAAGAGCAGCTGAGAGACTTATAATGATTCACTGGTGCACGATAGCTCTAATTTCCTCTTTCTGATTTCAGTCTCTCAATATTTTCATTTTCTGATATTCCAATGCCAGGACGGCTTTGTTCCTTTTTTTCCTAAGGAAATAGTTGTTGTTTAATTGAGATATTGAGAACCGGACAGAATTTATTCAGTATATGTTTCCTTAGGCCGCATTCTGTGTATTTATATGTATATAAAAATATATGTACATATGTGTGCACTTATATATACATCTACGTGCATATAAATATATATGCGTGTGTATGTAACTCTCTTGCTCCATATATGTACATGCATAGTGAGAGAGTTGCAAATTATGGCTTCTACCACCCCCACTACCCTCCAAAAGAGACTAGCTCTGAAAACAACGCAGCTATCCAAATTTGCCTGAGGAGATTTTCTTCCCTCTCTCCAATTCTCCCCTCCCCCCACATAACCCAAATGTATGCTTTCTCACACCACCTCCAAGTGCAGTACCTCAATGACAAGCTAAAACCTTGTGGGTTTTTTTCCAAAGATTCCACTTAAAGATTTTAAAAGTCTTAACTCCATTAAGTGGAATATACTTGAGGGAAAGTATAGTTTTACCTTAGAAGTTTCATTGTGTCTCATTCTGTCATGCTGCTTTTTCTGATTATGTTTCCCCAAAGCACAGTTTAAGGTATAGTTTAAGATCACTTGAAGTATAACGTATACTTTATACAGTACATATTATTTTACTTACTTTTTCTTAAACCATACCTTACAAGGGGTGTTGAGAGGGCAGAACTAAATCCCAAGACATTGTACAAGTGATTATTAACTGAAAGTGCTTCAGTAGGGTATTGCCTCTTTTTAAAATAAACTGTGTTGGATCTTTTCCCCCGAGTATCAGAGCAAGTCCTTGCTTGCATCAAAAGAAGCCTGCGCTGCTCTCTGCAACATATATTAACTAACTCTTTCTAGTGCAATGGTAGCATCTACTAAGAACAACCCAACCAGACTGCAGGTCTGATTTTTCTGCTCTTTAAGACAAGTAACAACTATGTTTGCCTGTGGCCACATCGCCTTATTTCAGAAATCAGTCTGATCTTACAGCCTTCCTTTTGAAACAAAATTAACACCTCTGTATAAAGACAGGTCTGTTTAAGGAACACAACCAGTTCATGCAGAGTCTGTAAAGAGCTGATCTCAGTTTAATATAACCAAGGGTAGGCCATCCTCATCATACAAGGTACCACTCCTGCCTTCTCATGGAGTTGGAAGGGTGGGAGGCTGGCATCTCCATTTGAAGCGCATGAAAATATCTGCAAGGAATAGAGATACAGAGAAACTTGTAAAAAGCATCTCAAAAACCTCACAAGTAACTCACATAGGCATTAACTCCTTAAAAAAAAAAAAAAAAGTAACCCTGTATCATGCTACTTTCTGTATTTCACCCAATAATTTTGTGTTCCAATTCTCAATACAAACCACAGATTTTGTGCTGGTCACACCTAATTTATGAACTGTGTAGAGTAACAGTTAATTGACTCAGTATTTAATTCCCCCTTGTATCGTCTCCAATGATATTCAAGTATTTCAGCCAAGATTTTAATTGATTTTCATAGTAGCCACTTGTTAATAGGATAATTTGTCAATACAATAATAAAACAATTGTCCCTGTAGCACTGCGAGTTCGGTTTATCAGATAACAAAGTTAAGGTTGCTTTCATTAATTGAAGGCAGCTGTAGGGTTTGAAGGATGAAAGATATAAATCCTGATGGTACTGTGGAAATCTAGGTCAGAGGGCAGGGGAAAATTAGTTAAGCATGATGGACCAACAGTGACCTGTACAGGTGTTCGGGCTCGCTTTCGGAGCACCATTTCCTCTGTTCCCATTTGGCTCCAGCAAAGCCCATAGGTCAACACGTGTGCTCTTATGCCTGGTTTGAATTAAAAGCCAGTCTAGAGCTGCTCACTCACAAACTCCAGATAATGTTACCTCTTAAAAGTAAAACGTTTCACAATGTCTTTATGTTGTCACATATTTCCCAAGGAGCTTTGTTTACATCAGTAAGTGTCTCTTGATTCCTAAAATTGGAGACCTTAAATAACATTCAAATAATCTACAAAGGCAGAAAAACAATATTACAAAGGGATAAGTGCTATTAATGAAACCTAGATAAAGAGATGACTGTAATGAAATAAAATATCTATTGAAAATCAACCTGATTGATACAAATGTGTTAATCTATCATAGGCAACACTAACAGAGGAAGCATTTTTCCCTCTGCCAAACTTTAAAAGTAATCTTTCCCATCTCGTGTTCAATGTTAGATATTTTTCTCTGTAGTGTACAGCCTTCTGTCTTGATGTTATTCTATATTAACAGGAAACTTAAAAAGCACAAAAAGCTTGCTAAAAGCTATTACTTTCTATTACAATGATGTAACTTCAAACTCAAGCTTCCCTGAAGAGAGAAAAGGCTCCGGTCTGACACTATACATTCTGTGTTTTGTGAGCTTACTGTACGATACATCTGTCTGAAAACCCCAAAGATATTTTTTTGACATTGTTTGAAATCAAACATTTTCAGCTACACAAGACAGAGCTCCAACAAGTAGTTCAGCCTTCTAGATGAGGAAAATAACATAGCCATTCTGTAGTGAGTAGAACAAGGGCACTGTTAGCAGAACGGCTGTTTCTGCCCCATGAGAAGCAGAGGGTTTGCATACAGAAATGCTCTGGAGGGGTGTAAGAAATGAGGTGACTTGCCTTCAGGGCTTCTAGCATTGAGTTTTAAGGGATCAGTCATCACAGTTACCTTCTGAGGTGCAGTTTGGTGCACCTCAGCTCCCTGATTGATGCAGGAAACTGTGCGAGCTGTGGTGTTTATGACTGTAGAGTTGTATGTATGTTCACCTATGCACATCCCCTGCTGTGCAGATGAAAGCGAGCCTGAGAGAGGTTTTACCTGTAAATATAAACTCCTGATGGATGGAAGTGCCTGTGCCTCCGTTAGAAGTCTTGGAAGCAGCCATTTTTACAACATGATTTTTCTGGCTCATCATGGTGTTCTTACCTGTCTCCCTCTCACAACTGACTTTTAAAGTCCAACTTTCATGTGTCTCATTTTGAGGTTTTGAGGTGGCAGATGACAGTGTTTGTTGGCTGAATTTTCTCCTAACAAAGCTGGAGATTTCACAGTCACCTCTCCTATCTTTTTTTCTAAACATAGAAGTAATCAGAATCAAAGAAAACCTGCATTTTGACACAATTTGGCAGAATTGCTTACCTTCAAAATCTCAGAATAAGGGCACAGGAACTTGCAGAAAAAAAAATTTAAAAGAGAGGTTTGGTTACACTGCTGAGAGTCATGGCCACTGTTTTGAGTACTCAAATTGTTTGCTGTTGGGAGTTTCATTTTAACTTCCTCAGTTACAGCATCGTTCATTCTTAACCTATCACACAAAGCAGTTCATTCCCAATACCACCAAGCAATAGTCCTTTAAAGCTTATTTGTGATATTTATCTCATCTTCACTCTCTTTATGTATAGAAAAATGCACCAGGAAAATATAATGTTCTTTGCTTGTTTCTACATGTCAATGTTCTAGATATCCACTAACTCCTCGCTGCAAGGAGTGAAATATCTTTTCATGTGAGCACAAGTGATATATTTTTCTCACCATGGAGCTGAACATTCAGGGGCTAAAACAATGCTTTTTATTTTCCCCTAATAACACCACCACTAAATTAAATCTTACCTCAATCCTGTATAAAGTAGATATAGTAAGAAAAGAAAAAAAAAAAAAAATCCCTTTCATATATGGTATAATTTAATGAAGATGTGCTTAGGTAACAGTACACAAAGAAAATCTGATTTGCAAAAATGTCAATATAAATATTTAGCTTATTTTTCATAGCAAGTGTAATAATAATTCAGTAAAATAATAAAATAAAATGCATATGTACATATATAGATATATATAGAAAAGCTGTGTCAAATACTAAGTCAGACCACCCCCCCAACTTCTTTAAACCAATACAAGTATTTTGTCTGTGGATCTATATAAATTTATATCAAATGAAAAGCTGAACATTGGCAATGGATATATTGATAGCAGGAAATAACTTTTTAATCTCTGTTTTAGTAAGAAAAAATTGTTTCTGTCAGCAGAATTAAATATGTGTTTTCATGTGGCTACAAATCTGTCTAAAGAAGTAGATAGATTTGTACTGATTGAAAAAACATTTTCTGAAGCCTTAGAAATCAGGTTGTTCCATTGGCCTCATTTCTAAGAAAATCACATTTGTTTGGGTAAAATACAAATGTTGCTTACAACTTTTATAATTAAAATAATTTGAATCTAGCCTTTTTAATAAGATGGGTTTAGAAACTGTATCAAGAACACTGATAGAGCTACTGAAACTCTTTTCTCGTCAGTCAGGAAAAAATGGAACAAAAAATTCTGAACATTTCTTGCTGGATTGTATGGTCTAAAAGTTTGTGCCTAGACTGTATGAAATAAAAAAAAAAAGAAGTATATATTCAGAGAGACAGTACACAGAAGTGAAAGCAGCTGAACTTCTTGCAAACCACCCTCAGTTGTGAAAAGAGAGAGAACAGCGGCTACCATGTGGCACAAAACCTAAATATATATTATTTTGTTCCTTTTCGTTAAGACTGCATAGGGCATAAGTTGTTTTCAAGCATGCCTCGGACTCCTACAGCTCCAGCTGTCATGTGTAATTAAACATTTGGCCTCCACAATTACTCTACAGTGTACATATGCCAGTATTTCAAGCCTGGAATATGCATTTCAAAGAAGAATAATTCCCTGGAAATCCTAAATTGACAGGAGCAAAGACAGCCTGAAGGAAAGTAGTCAGAGAAAACTGTAAGGTCGGGATCTAATGATTAAAAAAGAAACTTCAAGAAGAACTTCAACCCTTAACTAAACCAATGGGAAAAAGAACGACAGTTGGCAAGCAGATTTCTGCATAGGGATCCTGATTAGGGAGCCTCTTGGGTTAATTTAATATTATCAGTGTTGTTCACCTTGCTGTAGTATGCCTTACCATTAATACCATTTAAACAGATTTCTTTTTTCTTAAAGCATATTTGGCATCATTTATTTTCCATGAATACTGATCATGGTAATATTAAATTTGATGATTCATATTGAATCTGAGGTTGATTTATCAGCAAAGGGAGTTGGGTTTTGGAGCGCTTTTTTTCTCTTTTTCTTTTTTTCTTCCCTGCTCCACATGCTTGCATTTACTACAAATGTTGTTGCCCCAAGTAATGCTGAGTTTGCATTCCTGTTAGGAACCCCTTTTTTAGCATTTTGTATGAGGACCATTTGTAAACAAATAGCTAAAGACCTTAATATTTCTAATGTAAGTTTAAGAACAATAGACATAGAGAAACCCATATGTTTTTAAACAGACAAAAGATAAGTAACACAGCAATTTTTAAAAAGTTAATATATTTCTTGTTTACAAAAATGGTTTTCTGTGGAGAGCTTCTGAGGTCCAAGGATCTGTTTTCCACAACCGATCATCTGTTGACTAGCCCTTAAATGTAAAGGACTACAATCTGGTTCAAGGGCTTGAGGTATGGAGAAAAACTTTGAAAATAATTTAGCAATCTGCTATTAAGACAGTAAGACATGATCCACTTAGCTTTCCAAAAGTTAGACATTTAAGTCTGAACTGGTTCACCATATGTTTTATCTAAATAGAGAAAAATAAGCACTTCCATTGTACAATGCACTCAATGCATTATACACTAGATTTATTATGCTTTAATTGTATTATCATACTGATAATTCATTATTTTTCAATAATAATTCAAGAACACACTATGAAAGACAAGTATGACTAGAGCAGACTTAGATATCTACATTTGAAACATCTATTTTAATCTGAGATGAATTCTTACTTATGAGGAACATTTTTTTTTCTTTATTTGTCACTTAATATCACTTATCCTTCGAGTAAGTGACTGGAGGGACAGGAGCACTTTCACGGGTGGAACTGTGACAGTGACAATGGAGAGTTCCCCCAAAGGCTGTTCTCAGCTGTGCTAACCTGTCAGTACTGTAGGCATCCCAGCCTTTATTGTATTTCAAACTAAGATAAGGCACTTAGCTTTAACTGATGGTAACTTACTATCTTAATAAAAAATTAAAGTTCACATCATTGTAAGGTGCCATGGCATGACAGTGTGCTACAATGCCTGTCAGTGTGAATGATGGAATGACAATAAATTCATGTGAACCCTTATGCACAAACACACATACAAGGAAATGAAGTTTTAATGCAGCTTGGCATTCGGCTCTAGCCTGCAACAGTTTCATACTAAAAAAAAGAAACTTTGGCAAAGAAGAAACAGACCATAATCCAACTGAATCATCAATATCAATTCATCCCTATTCAGGTTAAAGTACAAATAAAGTCACCAAACCATGTGACACTTCCCTCATCATTTTTGGATTCACTCTTACATTCTGAGGCTGTTGATTGAGAAGTTGAGTAACTCGTGTTTCCTCATTAGCACTGACCACTGAGACACCAACTTGGTAAGTCTGAGCAATCAACTTCATTGATTTTTCAAGAAAGACTTGAAATGGTAATTTCCATCTTTCCTTTAATAGATGTTTGTGTTACAAATTGTTAAGGAAAAGAGGCAGCCTGCCTACAAATTTTGGCAGTAGCTTTGTAGTACCAGTATGAGAATGGTCCTTCTGATTAAAAACATGGAGGACTAACTCAGAGATACAAGAGATCAGTGTTGCTCTTCCCACTGTGTTGCCCACACCAATTCTGCTCAGCCAAGCCTGCTGGGGAAAGGACCCTGCTGCTGCACTGCAGCTGTTTACTCTGCACTTCACGTAAGCAAGTTAAATACATAGGTTGAGACATACATAGTGTTCAGCTGTTGGAAAATGAGCCACAATGCAATTGTAAAATACAGTTCAAAATCATAGAATCATAGACTGGTTAGGGTTGGAAGGAACTTAAAAAACATCAGTTTCCAACCTCCCCTGGCATGGGCAGGGACATGTCTCACTAGACCAGGCTACACAAGGCCTCATCCAACCTGACCTTGAACACTGCCAGGGAGGGGGCAGCCACCATCTCCCTGGCAATATGTGCCGGTGTTCCAGTAAATAATTTCTTGCTAATATCCAAACTAAATCTACCCCCTTCAAATTTAAAACCATTCCCCCTTATCCTATCACTACATGCCCTTCTAAAAAGTTCTATCTTACTTGTAGGTCCCCTTCAGGTACTGAAAGGCCATTATAAGGTATCCCCTGGGCCTTCTCTTCTCCAGGTTGAGCACGCCCAACTCTCTCAGCCTGTCTTCATAGGAGAGGTGCTCCAGCCCTGCAATCATTTTCATGGCCCTCCTCTGGACCCATTCCAACAGGTTCATGTCCTTCTTATGTTGGGGACTCCAGAACTGAACACAGCACTCCAGGTGGGGTCTCAGAAGAGCAGAGTAGAAGGGAAGAATCACCTCCCTCAACCTGCTGGCCATGCTCCTTTTGATGCAGTCCAGGATACGATTGGCCTTCTGGGCTGTGAGAGCACGTTGCCAGCTCATGTCGAACTTCTCATCCACCACCACCCACAACTTCTCTGCAGGTCTGCTCTGTATCACTTCATCTTCCAGCCTGTATTGATGATGAGGATTGCCCCAACCCAGGTGCAGGACCTTGCACTTGTCCTTGTTAAATCTCATGAGGTTCACACAAGCCCACTTCTCCAGCTTGTCCAGATCCCTCTGGATGACATCCTGTCCTTCTGGTGCATCATCTGCACCCCTCAGCTTGGTGTCATCTGCAAACTTGCTGAAGGTGCATTCAACCTCATCGTCAATGTCACTGATGAAGATATTAAATAATATCAGTCCCAGTGCAGACTCCTGAGGGACCCCACCTGTCACCTCTCTCCATCCATCTTCAAACCACTGATGACTACTCTCTGGGTGCGACCATCCAACTAACTTCTTATCCACCAAACAGTCCACTCATCAAATCCATACCTCCCCAGTTTAGAGAGAAGGAAGTTGTGGGAAGCTGTGTCAAAGGCTTTACAGAAGTCCAGATAGATGACATTCACTGCTTTTCCTATGTCCACTGATTTGGTCACCCCATCATAGAAAGCCACTAGGTTGGTCAGGCAGGATTTGCCCCAGTGAAGCCATGCTGTCTGTCACAAATCACCTCCTCATCTACCATGTGTCTTAGCATAGCTTCTAGGAGCTGTTCTGTGATTTTCTCAGGCACAGAGGCAAGACTGACACATGTCAGTAGTTCCCAGGTAATCCTTTTAACCCTTTTTAAAAATGGGCACAACATTGCCATTCTTCCAGTCAGCAGGGACTTCCCTTGGCTGTCATGACTTTTCATATATGATGGAGAGTGGCTTTGCAACTGCATCAGCCAATTCCTTGAGGACTCTGGGATGCATCGCATCAAGTCCCATGATGATCACTCTTTCTTATAAATCCCTGCCTGACTTTCCTTTACCTCACCTTAGGACAGGAGAATTCTTCCGTTTCAAAGCAATATTTGTTGATTTAAGTTCCCTAGATATCTCAGAGGGCAGGGGCTTCAAATTCAAAGCCCCAAACATCCACTTGACTACACTTTGCACTTTAAGAGTACAGTACTAATACAGGAAAATTTACCTCAGACCCCACCATCTTTCCCCAGTTTTTCTTTTGTTTTCAAAAGTTATCTGACCTTGTCCTTTCACTCTGGGAAGCCAGCTGTTGGCAGGAGGAAAGATGCTTGGCGGAAGAAGCAGAAGAGAAAGAGCAGGAAGGGAGAAGTTATGGCAGGGTTTAGGAAACTGCCACTATGACTGAAAGGAACTGATCATTATAATTTTAAATAGTGTGTATCCTGTAATGGAAAAACCTCATACTGGCTCAAGTCTGTGGATCAGAAATTGAAATTTTACCTCTACTCAAGTCAAATGAAAAAGAAAGGCATTGACTTTGGAGATTACAGTATAGCGACTTAAGAGGTTTCTTTAATAGTTAGAAATGTGCAATTATAAAAAATAAAGACAAGTCCTGAAGTTTCACCCCATAGTCAGACTTCACTAAATTTTTTAATACAATGGGATTATCTAGATTATTGTCTTACCCATTCCTATCTCCTATTGTGCTTGCTTTCACTACATTTTGGGTTTAGGCTTATTGTATATGTCAACGGACAATGTTCATATTCTGCAGTTGCCTGTCTAGACAAGCTCTGGAATAGTATGCTGCTATTTTGATCACTATCCAAAAAATCAGAAAGTGTTTAATTGTAGGGCACCATTTTTAGTCTCTTAGTAGATGCTCTACAGTAATCCTTTAAACATGTTGTCCCCAAGGTGATCAAATGATCTCATTCTGCCCTATCCCTCTTTTTCAGAGCTAATTATAAGTCTGAAAGTAGTTTAGCATGCTGGAAAAAAATGCATCATGAAAAATGGGTTGTAGTTAAGTGGAATTTGTCTTTTGATCTTTGGTCTCTTCCTCTTCTTATTGGAAAGTGAAAAACATTTTTTGTTATGAAAAAAAAAGCAAATCTTGCACCCCTGGGGATTGTCTGCCCACTCATTTCTGAGATCAGCTGAAGTCTTAAGACTTTTTTTTAAAACAAAATGTTATGTGTACTTATAGAGTGTGGAATGGCTGCCCAGGCAGAAGTAGAAGAGAAATGTGGGGCTCATAGTGAGTTGCAAACTAAAAGCAAATTGATAACACAATATTTTGTTACCAAAAATATTCTAATTTTGTGGGGGATAAGCAGAGTTGTCACATATAAAATACAAAACACAATTTTGTCCAGCCTACCCTGCTGAGGCTGAGGTTCTATGTCTGCTTTTGAACATCATACTTTAAGAAAGATAAATGGGAGAGGCCCAGAGGAGAGCATGAAAAATGAGACAGGTTTAGAAGACATGACCTGTGAGTAAAGGTTGAAAGAATTAATTTACTCCAGAAAAAAAAAAAAACCCAACAAGAAGGCTGAGGCAGAACATTACTACCATCCTCTATAATGTAAAAGATGGTTATAAAGATGGTACCCATTTCTTCCTCATTACCAGTAGTGGAAAGAGTAGAGAGAAAAAAGTCTTAATCTGTAATAAATTGGTCTAGATAGCAGGACAAAGCTTATTCTTGTAAGAAAATCCCAGAGAAGGCTGCCCATGAAGCTTCAGTAATCCCTCCCATTAGAGAATTTTAAGGCAAAACAGACAAATACAAGCTAGGAACATCCAAAAAAGACTTCATCCTGCTTTAAGGTGAGTCAAATAGCCTCTTGAGCTTCTGTCCTCCCTAAATTTCAATGATTCAACATTGTCTTCAATCTTACTTAATCGTAAAATGGAAGGACTGCTACTTGTAGACAAGGATCCCTCCCATTAGTCACACCTACACCTCCAGGGTCCTTCTATACAGGGTGGTTTACAATACTGTTAAATCTATTGTAATTTCAAAAGAAGTAGCACATTTTGAACCTTGATGGTTGCAAAGGCAAGTTCCTTTACCAAATCAAATGTTATTGATACAGTGTTGTCTTCCTGGTCGGGACAGGACTGAATCAATGGTTCTGAAGGATGTGAACCTCCCTAACTTTTATACATCTCCCTGAACTCCATTGCTGTTGATGGTGGAGTAAGGTGTGATTGCACCTTACTGAAATCACCTAAAGTCAAGGGTGGGATTCAATTAACTGTAATGCTGGACAACTCCTCTGTATTACATACGAGAAATTTCAGATGCTTGAATACAGCAGTCTACAGTCCTATAGCTAGCAAAAGTCTAGTTGATTCATCCAAAAGAGTTTCCGGAGTGACTTGACTGACCAAGCACATGTGCCTACTTAAAGGAGAGCTCACCAACTCCCCACATTGTTGTGAACAGATTGATTTAGATTTCAATAGATTGTAAAAGTACCTTAGACAACCAGGTCTTGTGCAGATATCTTCTGTGGAAATCTTTTGGACTTGTTTGTACCAATTTATATGAAGTTAGACAAGACAAATCCTGCTTACAATCTTTACAATACAAGCAAGGCTTTCATGGTGAGATGATTAGGAACCTGGAAAAGATTATTTTTTTTCAGGAAATAACAATGGAATGAAAGGGATATTCAGAAGGCTAAAGAAGTAGAGAAGTTGGAGAAAGAAAAATTAAGGAAGAAAAGAAAAAGGTAAGAAACATGGTTGTTTTAAGAGGAAACATTTTTCTCACTGCCTTTTACCAAGAGTAATAATAATGTATTTAGCAAACACATATAGACAATAACTTAGTCAAGAATAAAACATTTTACACTAACTTCAAAATCAATGGAAATGTCCCACTTATATCAGCAAGCCTCCTAAAATGTAAAGTAGGATGTTTGAAGCTCTAACTTTTTTCAAACTCGATCTAGTGGATATAAATAGAACTAATCTCTATGAAATGAATTTGATGTCCGAGTCTTAAGGCGGATAGTGTGGTTTTCAAGGTATAACAGTGAATAGGGATGCTATAGAATATTGGTCAATAGGGAAACACATTTTTCTTTGTATCACTCACACGTGCATCCAATCTTCTGGAGCACCATGAGGTACTCTGTGCTATGTTTTCCAATTTGCTTCAAGTGGACAAGTTTGGGAATTTCTTTCTTTGCTTTCTGGCACTACGTTATCTATTTACCCTTTGCCATCATCAGCCTCTTTCTTATCAGAAGGAGGCTCTAATGAATTCCCATGTATAAAGGTCCCATTTTAAAGCTTAAAAATGTGGTACTTACTGCTGCAATGAAAATACATTATTTGTATAAGAAGCTGTAAGACTAAATGTTTGCACTTAACCTAATAATTATGTTCAGCAGAAACTTGTCAGTCTTTCACAACAGTAGGACAAATAATGCAAGAATAGCAAGCCAAACAATGATTTTGAAATCACAGCATAAAGTTATGAGTTAAAATATGTCATTACAATCTCTGCATACTGAGGTATCACTGAAAATTAATCATTTTGCATGTTAACAAGAAAGGGTTGCAGCAGTGATTAGATAGGAATAAAATAAGAATAATCATTAATTTGGCAGGCATGGAATATATATCAAATGATAGCTATGAGTACAATATAAAATCTGCAGTCAATGGTCAGATCAGAGGTGAGCTTATGAATTATGTTGGGTCATCAAAATTTCCCAGATGCCCATTTCAGCTTTCTTCAGCACTGACCAGGATGATAAAGCATCTTTTGATTAAGAATAAATAAATAAAAAACTCCAAACATATTAATTCACCTTCCGTGTTCCATCTTTCACCTCTCTGAAGTGACTGCCAAGGAGTAGCATGGTGTCAACAGAGCAACATTACTAATAGATCCTGCAATGTAACATTTTCCATTAGGAACTAACCCAGAGCTGCCAAAATTGTTTTACATAGTGCAACAGCTGTAGTATGACCAAGTAATAATAATGGTTTTCAGCCAGTCAACTCACCGGTGTTGGATATGAGCTGTTTCTGTGCAGATTAAAGTCTTAGTCATCTTCTCATATGTTCTGTTAGTTAGGCTGTACTCATCTGCTGGGCAGCTGTTTCATCACCTAGTAAACAATTCCCACCCATCACAAGCTGCTACCATGCACACACCTCCTGTTCAGTTTGAAGTAGAAGGTGTTTACAGATCATCCCCAGTTTTTATAGAGGGCTGTGATCTCTGGTTCTAGAAGATCTTAATAAAAATCCCACTGGAAGTGATTTTCTTCCATGAAAGAGGTTTTCTATCAAAGCAGCAAAAAAACAAGTTCAGCCTACCAGTAAATCTATTCAATATCATTTAGGTTGTGATTAAGTGAACATCTGGCTTTGAATGAAGAACTGCACGGTAACTTTTGTGGCAAAGGCTGAAAAAATGTTTGCAACAAAACCCACTTTCCTGTAACAGTTTCTCTTTCTAAAGAAAACACAAAAGTAAGCAAAATCTAAAACTTGTCTTGCTCTCAGTTGGTTTTATTATTTGGAGGGAGATTGATATAATCTATCTCCAATTATATATTACTGCAGCTGATGTCAGACTGCCCTTCCTCCTGTCTGCTCCAGTACTGCTGTTAGTCGGTGCTCATTACATCTTGCAATGATTTGAAAATAAAATATACATAGAAATGTAGTAGCTTCATTTATTCATCTATAAAGAACTTCTGAATTACTTTACTTATTTTGTAACTTTAATTACAGAAGAGAGATCTAAAGCCCAAGATGTGCACCTGTAGCTACATATTAGACGTTCAAATTAATAAATAATAAGATTTGACAGGGTCACAGCAAAGGTGGCTCAGCTGCAGTCATGTTTAGGCTGCAGATTTTCCAAGTGACTTAGAGCCAGTGGCTGGCAGTTCTAGCTTGAGCAGCAATATTTTCTACATCTGAACAGAGCAGAATCTATGTACCATCTTTATTCCAATTAAAGTGTTTATTCCTTGCTTATGACACCTTAAATTCACAGTTTGTGTATGTTATTGCATATCTCAAATGTAGAAACAAGATTACTGAAATCACATCGTACATAGGAAACCTTAAAGACATGATATGCTTTTCGTTGCCACTGTGTTGTGTCAGTTCAGTAAAATAAACTGAAACTTTTTTTTGTTTATTTATTTCATTTTTCCAACTGCACAGCAGACAAGATCACAAAAATATCACATCAAAATAAACACTTGTGTACAGGGGCGACAGACTCAGGAAGAGTTTGTGATGAAAATAGCATGGAAGTGCAATTATACTTTTGCTGTTGCGGAGGGTGGTCTCCACAGGTCAGGGTTGAGGTCCTTGGCTGCGTGCAGGAAGTTATTCACTCTTAGGTAGTCATCTCATCTTAACTTGGAAATGTCAGAAAGTTTAGTCATCTGGGACAAAAATATTTTATTTTATTTTCAGTTGTTTTTCACCCTTCAAGAGAAATAAAGGAAGATGGGTAGAAGAGAGACCTAGAACTGCACATTTCCTAATGTCCCCACAGAGAAATGTCAAATTACACTTGGAAACACCCGAACACAGAGGTCTGTATAAAAAGACTGATGGTGGCTGTGGCTGTCAAGACAGTCAAGCCTCTTTCGTAAATAAATCACTCAGGACCCTGAGAAAGGGAACTTCCCAAAGATTTTTCTCTTTGGCCACTCTACAGCCTGCTGGTTGACTTTACTTTGTCTGCTTCCTTTTGGAGAGGCTAATGTGCCAAGAAGCAACAGCAAAAAGCCATGAGCATGGCGTAGGGAAAGGATCATGGCTGTGGGCCAGATAAGCTTGTAGGAGTCTGAGGACCTCAGTGTGATCCCTGTACTGACCTGGGCCATCTACAAATACTCTTGCAAGCCACACCTGCACCATGTAATTGCAGGAAGGAGGGTTGTCAGACACAAATGTTTCATACTCAGAGTTGTATAGCCAAGTCAAAACCAGTACTATCTGACAGGGAGAGTTCATTACCTTGGGAAATGCAAGTACCTACTTCAGTCAGCCCTTGTAGGACTGCACTCAACTGAGCACAGTTGAGCAACATGGGTGCATTATGTTGAAGGCACAGTGTCTACAGCATTGAGAAGGTACCCTCATGATGTCCACTCCTTGTGCATTTCAGGATAAATGGTGCCTACTGCTGTGTTTGCTCTTTGTTCTGAGTTCCTTTAGAGAACTGGTAAATGGTGATAACCCATGGATAAGGAGTTGGTGTCAGGGCAGAGTCAAGTTGCCTCTGCCATGAGAAGGACCTAGGAAGAGGAGAAAGAGTGAGGTACATAGAAGAGGGAAGAGGATGACTGGTGAGCCCTAGAAATTTGGGTTTGCAGCTCCTGCTGCCTTCCTCCAAAGCAACAGTAGCCATCTTCTCCTACCATCTGGTGATGGCAATGGGACTCTCACCATAATAATACCAAGCAATTTGAGTAAACCATGATAATGACTGAAGTCAAATTTATCCAGATCCAGGATCCGGAAAAGGGGAAGTACAAACCATTTTCCTGTTCCTAAAATGAGGTAAAAATCTAGATTTCCAGTTTGCTTTAGCATCATCTGCATGATTGTCTGAGGACTTGTCCCCTAATCTTTATCGGGGAATGATTGCACCGCAAAAATTACTATGTACATATAAAATGAACTGCAAGTAAAAATAAGAAAACATGTGAGGCAATTAATCTTGCTTATTGATAACTATACACCTATCAATACACTACTCTGAGTAAACCAGTGAATAGCATTTGCGGTTCTAAAGACAACAACCAGCATATTACTCAGGAGAGAAAGCAATGATGAAGTGAAAAAAGATAGAGCACAGACTTTGATACATAGCCATTCTATGCTGGTTTAAAAGTTTAAAGCAATTTATTCAACTTATTAAAGTAAGAGTTTATGAAATACTCTTGGACTGTTTTGTGCATTTATTGAATTCAAAACTTCACATATAAAAATGACTAGAACTTGATTTCTGGTCTCATATAAAAAAAAGTGATTTATATCTGAGGAAACAATAAGTCTCAAGACCCAAAACTATCTCTTACTGAGGTATTTTTTTCTCCCTGGGGGAAGAGAAAAGCTATTGGAGCACACATAAAATTTAGGTGCTTTAAGAATTTCTCCAGGACTTCTGTTAGATTTGCTATCAGAAGAGGCAATAAAATGGGAATTTATGTTTTTTCCTTAACAAATCTTATGTTTTCTGATCTGGTGTTTTGTCATTGCAATTAGGGCTGTTCCTTGAAATAGCAAACTGAAAAGTGATGCCACAGTGTTTATTTTAGGTAGTAATGTTTTTAAAAATATGAGGAAACTTTGGAAAATAAAGTTCACATATGTTATTCACTTTTTTTTTTCTTTTTTTTTTTTA
Source organism: Laterallus jamaicensis coturniculus (assembly GCA_022605575.1). Taxonomy (NCBI): domain Eukaryota; kingdom Metazoa; phylum Chordata; class Aves; order Gruiformes; family Rallidae; genus Laterallus; species Laterallus jamaicensis. The sequence goes on along the minus strand of JAKCOX010000023.1, from coordinate 6,222,034 downwards.
CCCTGACAGATTGCCTCTTTGCAGAGTAAGGGTCTGGACTGATCATGACTTACAAGAAGAAACACTGATTTAAGTTTCTTTCCTCGGTAAAGTTTGCAGCCATGTAGGAAATTAATTTATATTTGCAATAAGATTACAGGATGTACCAGTCATAGGTAAGAACATCTTCTTGATATCTCCCCAAAGAATCAACAACAAAGAAGTTGAACAATTAGGACATATAATAATTTCTACTGTCTGTACAGTGTACGCTTCTACCCTATGTTAATGTTGCACACAGAATCTTCAAATAGTTTGCATAGGGTTTATCACATACTCTACCTGCACCTTTTCCAGAGAGTCTCCAGTGATACTATGGATACTTATATGGCTTAACTGAATTCACTCCATTACTGAGATCCTATTTATGACAGTCTGTAAATCAGAGTTGGATACAGGAAGCACAACAGGGTACTCAGGAAAATGTGGCAAACCTTGAAGCATGGACTGCTGGCCTCAGCCATAGCACCAGTAAAAAGGAGCATCTCTTGGTTGCCCTTCACTTCAAACAGGGAAAAGATTCTAGTTACTGGACTGCTTCTGTTTTAATCCAGTGACTGTCTATGTTAGTCTATAGAATGTATTAACACAAGACAAGACTCAGAATCAGAGAGAACAAGGTCCCAGCTGTGTATGGTCACTATTATGCTAGAAAAACAAGTTTCTTCTTTGCTCGTTCTCTGTCCCTATGATATATTACAATTAGGGTAATGGAGACACATTGATTGTAAATCTTCTGTGCCTTGGTTAGTTGGGCTTTCTTCCAGGGAGTGACAGCTAGGTGTGCACAAGGGTTTAGTCTTCTCCCGCATCCTACTAGAAGTCTCATGTAGAGTTTTTCATCTCTAACACCTATAAAACATGAATCCAAATTTTGATTTATGGTTGTCTAGGTGCAGGATGCCAACAGTCACATACGAACTCTTGCACTACACATCATTCAAGATAAACATAATAAGTAGTCAGGAGTCATGCTCCAAGCAGAAACTCATCCCATCATTCTTCTTTTCAAGTATCAATGTCCACTGATATTTTGTTTCTCATATATGATAAATTTAATTCTAGATAGTAGTTTCTGTCATCCTGCTCCAGAGCTGAGGATCTTCAAGCTCAGAGAGTTTGGAACAACATTCTCTCCCCATCCTGATACACTCATATTTCTGTTCAAACCCACGAAACACAGATAAGCAACTTGGAAATTGTATTCAGCAGTTTTTAGAAATTCCTAATTCATTCCCAGATTTCCCCCCTCTTTTATAGCATCATCAAGGAAATGTCTGTGATTTACCATGGAGACGATGAAGAAGGAAAAGAGTCTTGTGGTTGGTTGACCTCAGCTAGCTACCAGGTGCCCACCAAGTCACTATAAACCCCCCACCCTCTTCAACAAGACAGGGGGAGAAAATACTACAAAAAGCACATGAATCAAGATAAAGGACAGAAAGGTCACTTACCAGTTACCATCATAGGCAAAACAGGCTCAGTGGGGGGAAATTTATTTCATTTAAATGGAAACATTTAAATTAAACATAACAGGATGGTGAGAAACAGGAACAAATCAAAAAATCTCAACCTTTCCCCACGCCTCCTTTACTCCCAGGATGCACTCTTCTACCTCTTCCCCCTGAGTAGCACAGACTGATGGGATGTGAGGGATTCAGTTAATTCATAATGCTTCATCTCTACTGTTCCTTCCTCCTCACACTACTCCCCTGCTCCACTATGGGGTCCCTCCAACAGGAGACAGTCCTTCATAAACTTCTCCAACATGGCTTCTTCTCATGGGCTGAAAGGCTTCAAGAACCGCTCCAGCATAGGTCACTCACAGGGTCACAAGTCCTGCCAGAAAAACTACTCTTGTGTAGACTCCTCTCCAAAGACTGCAGCTCCTGCCAGGAGCCATCTCCTGTGTGGGCTCTCCAGGGGCTGCAGGTTCTTTCAGGGCACATCCACCTGCTCTGAATTGGAAACATTCACAGGCTGCAGGGTACCTACTCCATAGGCTGTAGCAGGACAACCTGCATCACCCTGGTCTTCCCCATGTGCTGCAAAGGAATCTCTGCTCTGGTGCATGGACTACCTCCTCTGCTTCCTTCTTTACTGACCTTGGTGTCTGCAGAGTTTTTCTTTTCGCATATTTGCACTCTTCTCTCTCAGCTGCTGTTGCACAATATTTCTTAGCCTTTTTTAAAATATGTTATCACAGATGTTCCACCCATGGTGCTGGTTGGCTCAGCTTTTGGGTCTATATTCCACCTAAAAACTATCTTAAACACAAAGTAGACAATCTAAATCTGATTTTTAATTTAGAGTGATAGGTGAGAAAATTTCAGGTGAAAAACAAAATGTATTTTAAAGGTAAGACATTATTAGTAATTGTAAAGACCCACTTGTGACTCTGGGAGTCCTTGAGCTGCAGATTTTTGGAGTTTGGGAGAATGTTCTTGGGAAGACACAAGATATGCTTTCTCTGTTCTTATATTTCATCCAGTACAGCCATATTGACATTCCTGAGATGTGTTAGGTCTGCTGTCAGTCAGAAATTATACCCAGAAGACCATGTATATTATGACCAGCATGCAGTTAGCCCATTTAAAGAATTGAGAGAAAGTAAAAAACTTGGTTTGAATTATATATTCAGATTTTAGCACTGGACCTCAGCCATTAGCTATCTGCATCCTTGTGTCGTACAATGATCACCTTCTATTACTGTTACCAGTCAGTGGTGTGAGGTTTTCATGATTTGCTTTATACAAGGCTGAGAATGGGTAAACATTTCTTCTGCGATAACCCTGGCACTTTGAAAATCAATCTTGTCAACACTGACACCTCAGCCTTCATTTCAGGAAAACAGGGAATGAAATACAGAGCAGTCTTATGAGGCACTGAGGAAATGGCTTAATTCTTTAATGTTTCTGCAGCACTTTAGAAAGTAAACTGAGGTATCCTTGATATTAGGTAATGTCACAAACCTAGAGAAATATCATACATGAAATCCCTTGAAGTCATTGCCCTGCTCCACAGAGTTGATTACAAAAAAACCCCAAAAATGCATAAGATTTTCTTAGGACATCAGTCAATAACTCTTCGCTTCTTATAAACAAGCCAAACTCCTTCAGGTTTCTTTGATTTCTTCCTGTCAAATCACTATGAAACCACGTGTAGTTAAGATGTAAGAAACAATCTCTTAAAAGAAAACAATCACAAATCTGGTTTACATGCCCTATTGGTCCAAATGTAAATTTGCCAAATAAGCATGAATTAACTGACTGAGATAAACTATAAAGTATTTCTGGTTCAAACTGGATCAAAATAATTCTGCATAAATAGAAAACTACCTTTAAATTAGTATACATATTTTAAACTTCCTAACTATGAACTGAAAATTCCACAATACTGAATCACAGAATCACAAGGTTGGAAAAGACCTTTAAAGATAATCAAGTCCAACCATTCCCATCCTAAACTAAACTTTACTGCATGTAAGTTTATTCTTTTCCTATATATCTCCTTGGCTGGAATCTAGGATATCCAATAATCTAATATAACAAGTCTGGTCTGAAAGCAACAGCGTACATTAATCGCCTGTCAGTAAAGGAAAGTTAAATGTTTCTTTTGAGGTTATCAGGTCATTAAAGTATATGCTACCTATAATACAACAGGGAAAGGGCATGAGGGGTTTTTTCTTGCAAAATACTCTTGATAAGTTTTGTCTCTGGGATTGTTTGTTAGGGGGTTTATATTTGCCTCTCCAAACATTTATAAACAGAGTTAGCATTCAGGATTCTATATACTGTTTGAAAATATTCAGGGGAGATCCTACATCCCAGCAACCTATTGAGTACTTCTGTAATTTCCAAGAGTGGTGTGGAACCACAGATCTTCCAAACTGATGGCTGATATTCTCTTACAAAAATCATGTAGACCGTATAGTTTGAAGTTTTGCAGAATATGTGATAGGTGTATCTAAATAAATATTCTTCTTTGAGTGTGTAAGAATTATATAAATAATAATGCCAAGTATTACAGTTTCAAATAAATGGTATATCAACACAACCTTGCATCATTACCCCATTAAGAGTATGTCTGGAATATTTTTAATCGCAGCACAGTAGTTTTGATCTTTGTATCTATCTCAGTAGGTTTCTGTATAGTTTAACTGAACGTGCTTTCAGCAAAGATTTGTCATTTTTTCCTAAATGAATCTGAAATTTTATGTAAATTAATGACACAGTGATTCTTTGAAAATTTTGTGTCCACAAATCAGGGTTTTTTTAATCTTTTATTCCATTTTTCAGCTGATCAAAGAGATTTCCTTAGACAGGAAAATTTTATAAATAAAACAAGGAAGCGTACTGCAAATTTTAAGTAGTTTGGTAGATATGTAGGTAGAATCTAAATTAGCACATTGTCTAGGGTAGTCTACACTGACCTATTTAGCTTAAAAGCAGAGCTGTGAGAGAGTAATAATGAACTATAACTGTTTTCTCTACATCACACTCCACACATATCATTTACAATGTATTTGTTAAGTATTGGCAGAGGACATGGTGCAAAGTATCTGCCTTGTAAAATCTAAGTATAAGGTTAGAAATAACAATACAATAACATCTGAAGCCCGAAAGAAGCTCAGCATTTGCAAAGTTTCAATCTAGGTATTTTGAGTGCAAAACAATCAGAAAATGGTTGTCTCGAGCAAGCATTAGCAGTTGAAAATCTGTTTGCCTGTACTTCATGGGTATTACAATTCCTGAGGCTTTTTATTTTTTTTTTTTTTTTAAGAAGGAGAGCTTGGCTAATAATTTTGAAGCTGAGTCTTTCAGTCTTACAGTCTCACCATTCCCTCCTTACCAACCTGAATATCCAGCTCTTCTTCTGTAGCATATGTATTTAGTCAGAGCATGTGATATACACTGACTTGTGATCATCTGCCTAACTGGTAAGTATTACTCACATGCAGAAGAAGGCTTATTCATGCTTTACCAAACCTGCCTCAGGAGACACAGAAGGTACTGTTAGAATTGACTGGATATTTTTTCCTAGACAAAAGACTAACAGACTTGGAGAAAACACACAGTTCCTCACCTGAAAAATCTTCTAGGATAATAAGAAACAGATAAAGATAGAAACATCAGCAAGATTTAAGGAGAGGAGGGACTTTTGAATTAATTTGATGGGAAAAGGAGGGGGAAAAAAATCAACAAATACGCAAGCAAAAAACCCACAAACTGGAAGTAGTTTATCCATGCCAGACTGCACAAAAGAAGCACAGCTCGGGAAGGTGCTTAAGTAGAAAAATGGGAATCACCTGCAAGCACAAAAGAAGGGTATCTCTCTCATATCAAGAACTAGCACCAGAATGTTATAGTAACCAAATCCTGCTTGAATTGATCTTTCTTTGATTTAAAGGAAATCATAAAAGAGTGAACAGAAAGAAAGAGGTTAATTTTTTTCCATTACAACTTTTACAAGCTTGAAAGCCTTTATGTGTATGCATGCTGCATCTGGTCTTTTTTCAATTAGGACAAGGCAAATCTTCTATCAAACTGTACCTTCCCAATCTTCTTTTGGTGATAGCCACTATTCGAAGTCCAGTCAGTTTGATGTCCTAGTTTCTCTGTTTCTTTAATAATTCCTTTTTTTGGTCACAAGGAATATGCAGGAAATAATAAACAAACTCCTCAATAGGTTAATGTTTTTAACGTCAACAATTATGTTGGTGTTAGCTAAAAACAAGTTAAAATTAAGAGTTCAGGCACATAGTGTACTTGTATTTTAATGAGGTGATTTGTGTAGACCTGTCATTGAGTGTTAACATTTACAAATGTAATTAATTCAGTCATATAAAACAAATATTAGATAGTTATATTTTAATGAATTTAAACCTATGTATAAATGCCAGCAGAAAGTTCCAATCACACTTAGTCAGGAATATGCATTAATCTTGGTTAGTTTTGCTCTATATGGTGCACTAGACAAGATCTTCTGGCAAAATTAAAAATAAATGCCTACATTTGACCTCTGACTCATGCAGTGAGGAAACATACAATATTTAGGTTTTAATTGTGCTATTTTTCAGCTGCACCAAATCGGACCATCTGTCCAAAGTCTAAACTAGGTTTGTTTTTCTACACATATATAAATGCATTTTTTTAAATTATGTTGGGGGTTGGGTTTTTTTTTCCCTAAGTAAAAAGTTCAGAAATATTTGCATATATCCAAACAGGAATAGCCCAACATAATTAATAATAAAATATGCATTGAATAGGAAAAATCAATATTGATCTGCAAAATACCATGCCAGTTTGTTCTCACAGTAAGCATCCTTTCCCTCTAATCAACTGATTTTCTTTGACAAAAGGAACGGGAAGAGAAAAGTGCTCAAATGAAATATAAGTGAATGTTGTTTGCAAAGAAGAAATGTATATTCGATGGCAAATACTTCAGGCCAGATTTCCCTACAACTTTCCAGTTTTTATGCCTCACTGAAAACAAAAAATAAAACAGATCCTGAAAATCACATTTGAAAAAACTATCACAGATGGCAATGCTTATTTGTATACTCACTAGATAATGCTCACAGTATCACATATTTGCATTTTATTTTCACTCAGAAGTTGCCTCACGGTCATTTTCATTCCAATACACAGGTCTCTTCTACAGCAAAAAGGGAGATGGTGACAAGAGGACTTAAGCAAGTGCTAAGATGTGACTGTCGGTGTAGAATGGTACCATTCCAGCAGATCCTCTGGAAACACACATTTGCAGAGCAGACAGGCTTGCAAGAAGACCCCGAAGAGCTGTTCTATGACTTAAGACCGTTGAGAAAACCAATGAAGAATGGACTTCTTACTTTTTAGGCCTCTGTGTCCATGTTCACAAAGGTGGCCAGTTTCCTTGAGGGGGTTGGCCTTGTCAGGAAGAGGTAGGTTTCTGTATCTCTCTCTGCCTGCTTACTGATCTCTTGCACTCAAAATGGCTCATCCCAGTAAAGTAACAATGCATTTACACTGCCACATGCAAACATAACAGATGGTCTTCACATCCATAAGACCAAATGTCGTCTATTCAGAAACCCCTTGAAATTCCTTTAGCCAAATACGTGCCCCAAAAAATTTTGAGCAATACTGCTGCTCAGATTGTTCTGCTCTTTTCTTCCTTATGTCAGCATCACTTCACAAGCCAGACACACTAATTCCAAAATAACTACGCAGGAGCTTAAGAATTTCTTATATCTCTCCAAGACACAAAGATGAAATGCAGATGTTTTCAAATCCAACATCCGTATCTGAGTTAATCACCTTAGTCTTTATAATCAGTGAGTGGGTAGGATAGAAATTTTTTGGGTATGGTTCATCTCCTCCCAAAGCAGAATTTTGTCAAATGATTGATGCCCTAAATGTGTCTATCAGTCTCCAGAAGACCATGGCATGACTAGCTGAGATTATAGGTGTCTGAAGTTAGGTGAGATGAATTCCACCCACAGTGATATATTAGATAAACAAATGGTATAAAAATATTCCAAAACACATCAAGTTGATGACTGCCATAGTTTTATATCAAACATCCTCCTGAAGTGCCCTTTACTTTATGTGTTATTGTCAAAATGATGTCATGAAGACCAATAATAAACAGCTGGAAAAGTGCGTGTTACATAAAGGTGAAGAACATATGGAGTGTTCTACAGAGGATTCAACAGAGTTTTGATAGAGTTAAATGCAATTCAATGAGCTAGAATTGCTAAGAACAAAATAAAAAAGAGTGGGGGAAAGAGTGAAAGTAAAAGAAAGTTGCCAAATTCCAGACTCTCCAATCTGTACTTGAGAAACCCTGAAAAGTTATTTATCTTTGTTGAAGTTGCAATAACATCCAATATTTCTGTGACAACAGACATAATAATTAGCAATATTGAAGACTCAATGCCTGAAATTATATCGATAAAAATTTTAACTCAAATATACACGTAAAATACCATACTGAAGAGAATACATTACCAAAACCATTGTTTCAGGACAGGCAAGAGAGTGTTGTGGAATGACCATTTCCAAGGACCAAAGACATATAGATTTTCTATTTTGTTGAAGTATGTGTTCTGTGAGAAAACTGGTAGCAATGTTTAGTCAGTTTGGAGCACACTGAAGTTATGTTTGCAAGCACTAGTTCTTTGCTTTATTTTTGTTTATGACTTGGGAATGAATATTGAACAGCAGCTAAAAATTCTTCATGACTTGTACAATACCTGGGGTTCAAAGCTGCACTTTTCCCAGAAAATAACTACTGTATGATATATAATTATTAATAGTGTTGCTATCACATTAATACTTTAAAGTGAGCGAGTAGGGTTATTATGATATTGTAAAATTTTAATCCTAATAAATGTGCCCATGGTAATAAAATATATGTAAGTTATTGCTTTTATGAGTTTGAATGTGATTTATGCTATGTTGTAATCCCATGCTAAGGAGGATGTCTTGCTGTACCTTAGAAATTTGTCTATTGCAGACTACAATATTTCTTTTCACTGTTCTAAACATCATAAATAGTTGAATGGTTATGCAGAACTTTTAGAAGAACTAGCACTGAAATTGAATGGCATACCAAGTGCTAGATGTGTTTACCTTAGAGAGTCCTGCTTTAAACAATTTTAACAGAATAGTTGCTCACTTTTAATTTCTTAACCACTACCCATTTCAAGTGTTTTCAGATCCTCAACAGGCTATCAGAATTGTCTAGTGTACAATACAAAGAAAAATACATCAGAAATTGGTTTTCTCTAAGACCGTTTCCCCTCAGTGCCTGTTTATTATAGTGTACTCTAAGTATATGAGACTAGTATGCACATAGCACAAAACCTCAGAGACCCCATATAGATTGTTAAGCAAGAAATATTTTTTGGATTTCAAGTACTGTATCTAGTTAGTTTTCAGTGATTCATAACTACTTTCATTATTTTAAGCTCGTGTCTGCTGCATGGCCTTCTACAGAAAATCACTGGGAAGGCTTGTTTTCTTCAACACTGTTTTGGTTATTGGGGATTTTTTTGCACAGTTGCATATCATTAGGTTTAGTGACAACTTTTTATGCTATCTTCATTCTTTATTGTTAAAATAAAGGAGTTATGCAAGTTTCCCTTGGAAGACTTTCCAGATAGAAAATGTAGTAGTTTAAGAAATCATTTCTCAAAAAAAACCAACCCAAACCAGACTATTTTAAACCTGAATCCAAACTGTTCTAAATAGAAGTTTTAATTCATAAATAAATTAAAAATTAAATCCACTGTCTTACAGCACTTTTGAATAAGGCTTCCATACTCTCCTATAGTCAAGGAGAAGATTACATCCTCCTTAAGACAATATGGGAGAAGCTAGGGTCGAACATTATGGAAGTCATATAACTTGAGGTCCTTGAAGGAGGCAGGATGTATGTAGGGAAGCTTTATTCAGAAGGAAACAGAGGTAAGAGCCTACCAAGCTACATCTGCTGTAAGCTGGTGTTTATCCCTCACCTGTTCTTTAATGCTGGAAAAAAATTAAAGTAAAGCATTCATCTCACTGATACTTCATATCTAGTACTTAGGCATAGAATCTTAACTAGGTGTCAAGATTTCTGCAAGAGGGAGACATGGAAACACAGGAAATTTTAACCCCATCCCACGATACCTGAGACTGGCAGAATAAATTGCATTCAGACGAGACCTCTCTCCCTTCCTCTGTGTTCATGTGCAGACAAAATTCAGGTGATTAACTCTGAGGATGAAACTAGCCTTCAGAAGGCTGAAGACAGGGGTAGGAAACCTTAAATGTCCTTAATTTCCATACACTTACTTACATATTGAAGCAAGATTCTCTACTTAAGAAGATTCAGAACAGGATCCTAACATATCTGTTCTCTGAATAGCCTTTTGGAGAAGTCTATGTGGCCTCACTGATTATTCTAAGTCTGCAAGGTTACATACTTTGATGACATTTGACAAACGGTCCCATCTCCTAGAATAACAAAGATTGTAACATTCTTGGGACATTGATGAGCCAGCTACTACTCATTCTGGGGAGAAAACCACTGTTCTGGAAATGATGAACTGATAAAAACCCATAAACCCTGGTTTTCAGCTTTGCTGAAGCCTCCTCAGCAGCACTAGAAACACACTCAGAGGGGTACAAACTGCATGCTTTCCTCTTTGATCTCTTGAGCACTGTATGCAAACAATATTGGCAAATCAAATCATTAAGCTTATGCAGGTTTTTCCAGTGCAGATTTTTTCTAGATCTGGGTATTTGTTTTGTGCGGCGGCTTTACCACCTTCACTCATCTAAAACAAGTCAATCCACTGTGTCACTGTATCACTGAATTCGTAAGATTATCCAGTAGAGAAGGCTAAACACCTATGTAGCCAATTTGCTTTTCTGGAGTGAACTCTTGATACTGTGTATATCCCTTATTCTCCTTTCTTAATGGAGTTAGGTTGATAATTATGTTGTCCCTTCTATTCAGTTTATTGCCTTGTCTTGGGTCAGGGGGATGAGTAAAGCCAAGGTGTGCAAGGGCAAGACACAACAACACAGTCTGTTGCTGACATCTTGACACCAGACAAAATCCCAGCAGCAAATCCTAGGAATACGTAGGCACAGCATACAAAACAAAGTATCACACAATAATTATGTAGCATAAACTCTTTGATCTTTGGGTCACAGAATTTCTCTTTCCTTGTTTTAAGGATCTTTTTGGTTCCTCCTTTGATTTGTCTACTACCCTTCTAGCATTTGGTCAATAAATGCATCCTTATAAACACTGAGCATTTTTAGTCCCTGGAGTCTTAGCTGTCTGCAGCAGTTGCCTACATTAGGTACAATAAAACCCTTTTGCCTAGAGAGCTTCAAATTTGTATGATTTTCTGTACATTTTTCCTCCATGATTTGGTAAATAATTGTAATACAGGTGTTTTTCCTCTACCTGTTTGTTTTGGTTTTGGTTTGTTGGGTTTTTTTCCTAGAAAAGCAGTATCTATAGTCTATATCTGTGAAGAATACCACAGATATCGGGTATGAGTAGTGTTTCAGATTTAAGTGGTGAACTTTTTTAGGATTGGTTAGGTCTATTATCTAATGAGTACTGTAGCTCTCATTCTACAGTCACAGTGCAAATACTTAGAGGTGTATATTGACTATACCTTGAGAGAAAGCCACTACCACCTTCACACATTTCTTTCATCATGTTCAACATCTATTTGTGTACTCTAATTATTTTTTGAAGCTAGGAATACAAACTATCAAAATAGTAGTAAAAAACACAAAAAGCCATTGTGTGCTGTTAAAGTGTTAAATCTTGCTATATGAATACACAAAAACCAGTTTGTACCTCTCTTTGTGCAGTATTCTTCATTGTATGACAATAACCTGGATCTCTCCATCACCATGAAAAACGAGAATTTTTACAGACTATCAAACCAAAAACTTTCTTGATATACCAGAACATTTGTATCCCTCACAGGTGTTTTTCCTAGTTATCACTGATAAAATTTTCAATATTCGGTGATCATCATCTGTATTTCTCTTTGTTTGCAAAGATGATGTAGTGTTTATACAAGTGACAATAGGAAACCAAACCAGGTCACAACTTAATTTCTCAAATAGTCCTAGATACAGAATCACAGAATCACAGAATGTTTTGAGTTGGAAGGTAACAAAGGAACTTCACATTTTCCTCCCATTCAGCTATTATATCGTCTTGTTTCTAAATGCATTATACATCTCCCATGCTCTGGATATCCCCCTGAGCACTCAGCATCCTGCTGAATGTAGTCCTTGTGCTGCATCTTCCTGGCTTTCCTGTCCAGTTCACATGAAGAACCATGGGGAACTTGGCAGGGGCAAGAGGCAGAGACTAACTCTTTATCCACACTATGTGGTTGCTCCCTTAGCTTATGATCATCCTCTGGAAAACACTAAGATACCACTCAGTTCTAATAAGGACATTGATCTTCCAAGTTAAAGCTCTATTTTTCCTATGTAAAAACTCAGAAAAACTTCAATGATAACTATTGTATGCTTATTGCTGCCATGATGTATGAAGTCTGTTTTGCTATCCAAGTCCAGTCATATACACTAGGCAGAATGCAAGAGAGCTGAGGGACACCTACCACCTGCTACCATAAGCAGCTTTTATTGTCAATCTTGCATATAGTCCTCAGGTAGCCAGAATAGGGCCTGTTGAAGCCCCACCTTTTTGCCCATCTATATGCCCACAGGCATCGTATACATGTATTTCAGAGACCTTTCAGCCAGCCTGCTCAATAAAATTTCAGTCCATTTCAAGTTTATAAGGATTCAATCAGGCAGATGTTAATCAGTGAACTATGCATAAAAAAAGCGAGCAGCCATTTCCACCGTCTCCAAGATACTTGCCATAGAATCTATTATTCCAGTGACACAATTGAAAATGGGCTTAAGTTTCAATTGAATCTTTTTTGCAGTCTCAAAGAAATTAGGGCTCCTCTAGGCTGATACTTACTCTAATGAACCTGAATGCTGTGAAACCCTCCTTTTCCACCACCAAAAAGGCTTCCCTGACCATAAACAAGACTGTATCTCTGGAGGATTTCCTATGCTCTATTGATCTAAAGGTATGCTTTATAGTCTCTCAAGAATGGTATTTGTCTTTATATCAAGTTCAGAAACAGCAAAATTGCCCCGGACAATTTTATTAAGCTGATAGAGAAGGGAACTGCTCATTTTTGGAAGAGAGAAGGACCTTTGCTTTGTTGGTCAGTTAATCAGAGGCCTTTTATTTATTTCCTGTGAAATTGTTTTTTCTTCAGAAATCAGAAAGAATTTCAGGCAGTCCAAGAGCTGTTTTCCTTTCTGGCATGTCTGAAATGAGAGAATCCAAAGAGCTTCTTCCATATAAGCTTTTGTATTTTATTCCTGTTACGTTTGATACCTAATCTAACTCCCATCAGTGTCAATGGAAAATTTGCTATTAACTTTAATGGAACTCAAATAAAGCCATATTCCTGGTGAGGGTTTCCAAAGAACTTTGATTTCTAAAGACTTGCACACTCACAGTCCTTAGAGGCAGACAGGTAAATTTTGGAGTTATGGGCCACCAGTATGTATATACACAGAAATCCAAGTTGATGGGAGTCTATCAATGTGTGCTAAACAGAAGCCATAAAATGACAAGAGTGATCCTTCAGCATGTATGCAATCTAAATCAGTCAGGTAAAGGATCAGAACAGAGAAAGAAGGAGTGGGATGTAAAGAGAGCGCAGAGAAAGACAATAGAAGCCAAGGGAACATTAAATTCTTTCGTAAATGTAATTAAGGATTATCACTCACTGTTTCAGAGAAGGTGATAGCGGTAGTGACAGATATTACTAAGATTTTCAAAACAAATGGCATGAACCGTATGTGAAGTCTTAGTTTGCCCAAGTTTGTTGTAGCTATGTTATTTGCTGCAAGGTTGAAAGTACACTCAAGATGTTGCTTAGTTGAAAAAGGTAATATACGGGGCAGAACTCCAAACACACCAGGAAGAGATTGGCAGACACATACATGTATATGAAATCCAAGAATTTGATGGATTTTGATGTCACTATTTCAAAGATATGTAGAGATCTTCTATTGAGGATGAACTGATATAGTTTCACCAGAACCTAAATTACTGAAGAATAAAATGCAGAGGCAAAAAAATGATACGCAAAAGAAGGAAAAGAACAAAATTCATTGGCAGTGGGGGACATTCAAGTGAAGAAATTACAGGTAGAAGAACAGTCCTAATCGCAACTACATTTTATTAGTATGTTTTAATGACCATCATAAAAATTAAGGAACAAAGAGCTCATTTACAACTCTAGCAATTGTCCTTTCCTTTAATCTCTTCCCTGTCCTCCTCCTGTGGCTGATGGGACTTGCTATAGAGTTAGAGAATAGTCGTTGGTCCTAAATTCACGAGTCCAAATACATGAACAGCAGTTCATTCAAAATACATTTTGGTTTCTGGCATGTGTAAAGTCAGAGATTCCAAGATGTTTCTTTCATATAGGCTTTTCTGTTGTTTGGGATTTCTTTAAAATTAAAAACAATTTTTTAAAAATTATATGGTTCATTCAGAAATTTTGAAAAAGTCTTGCATAGGATTTTGATTTTTGCATTAACACTTTAAAAAAAGAAAAAAAATCTGCTTTTCAAAGATATTCCAGCCACGACTGGTGCTTGTCTTTGAGGTTTCCACCTTGGTTTATTGGATTTCCCAATGTTACTTCTCATCACAGTCCCTGTCAGCAGATAGTATTTGGAGGGAAAGCCCAGGATCCCACCAGTAGGTCTCTGACACCACTGCATCCCAGGCATAGCAGATATTCAGTCAGAGGCAGAATGGAATTGCTTCCCACAGGTGGTTGTTGTATGTGGCATTGAGATTTTAAACTACTACAAGGCAAAACACAATTTATATAACCATTGTCTGAGTATCCATGAAACCAACAGGATTGCCAAATGCTGAGTAAAGGGAGCAGTGCTCTATTTTGGTGACCATCTGAAGTCTTAAGTTGATGATTTGAGTTTTTAGAGAACCGTGAGATCTTTGACAGTCCACTGGAAAAAAAAATATTGGTTGCTAATCCCTTGAATGTTAATGCAATGTTTAATGAGTTTAGATGACTTTCCTTGCCCATGGGACAGGAAAATGGAGATTTCCTTTTGGCTTTAGGTTCCAGTTTTTTCTCTTGTTTTTCATTGCCTCCACAAGCTGATGAGTTTGGTTGGTGACATTCCACTTTTCTCTTGTCAGAAAAGGACCTGTAAACAGTCTTTGTTTACTTTGATTCGAGCAAACAAGCCATTGCTGTTTTTCTCTTGATGGCATATAGCATTGCCATCTATTTGACCCAACTAAATTGGAAAAACAATAATCTATGAAGGTAATTTAGCACTGTTTCAGGACACGTGGCACACAAGGGGATTGAGTTGCACTTTAAATTGGGAGCCTTACAGATGTATTAGTCAGCATGCATTAAAAAACACAAAATAAACTTAGGAGGAATAATGTATCAGGATCACCCCTGTGGTTCTCAAGTCAGAGCACAGGGCAGCCATGGGTGATGGTCGCTAAAAGTGTTAAATCATTCCAACATTCCCATTGTAATCTTGACAGAAACCAGAAAGCTCTATACCACAAGAGTCTTAGGACTTCTACTTGAAGCGTACAAGCAGAAACACTGCAAATTAGACAACAAAGCTTCAGTAAAGGTGACTTTTGGTTGAAGGATGCTGCAGGCCATGGTTGGTTATCTTTGTTCTTGGGCAATGTTTGATGTTACTTGTCAACTCTCAGACATAGAGAATTGGGGAGGGAAAGGAAACAGGGAGAGAAAGAGATAGCTACAATTAAAAATAGGTATTTTCTAAACTGCAGACTTTTATTTTTATAGCTGGTATATTCCTCAGTTCAGATCTTTCCCTGGGTGAAAGCAGTCGATTATTTCTTATACCATTTAGCCTTTGTCAGGAGGGCTATTTTAACTGCAAAGAGAAATATGTGAAACTGTCAGGCACAGACCTTTAATTCCCAGGCTTATTTTTGTAAACAATGATGCCATTTTTTTTTACAGAACATTCTCTTTCACGGAGATACAAAGATCAAACGTGAATGTTTCATTTTCCTTAACTCTTCCAGACAAACATAGCTCTTCCAGAAAAATAATAATAAAAAAACCCAAAGAAGTAAACAATGTTCACAGGGGGAATATAGCTTAAGTAATTCACATAGTATACAAACATATAGCGGTACAAAACCTGCAACATGAGTTTTTTGTTACATTTTAACAGTGTTTCCTCAAATCTTCAAAGCTTGCTTGATGGTTTGCTGAAGTAATTGAACCACTCTTGAGTTGTTTTATATAGGACATCTTATCTTTCTTTCATTACCCAGTCCGTGGCTTCTTTTCTATTCCCATGAAATCCATGTACACACTTTAGAAGGCCTCCTGAACAAGCTTGCTTCTAACTTTCACAGAGCCCTTAGCACAATTTGAATACGAAAGAGATACTGAATAAAAAGCTTTAATCTCTTGTCTGCTATTCTTCTTTCGTGCCTCTTCATCTCCCCCCCCCCCCCCCTCCACACACCCCCCTTCTTCCAAGAGCTTTTCTGTGTTAGTAAAGTGAACACTTTCTGTTTAAAGTAAGTATAATGCTCGAGAAGATGCACTGGGAGAGTGAAATCACAAGCCTGGCCTGTGAAGCCTCTCTGCCATAATTTAGCAATATTTGTGCTGCATTTACTCGCTCTTGAGCTTTTTGCAGGTAAAAGATTAGTAAAGAGCTCTCCTTAACAAAATCATTCAATCAGTAGCAAGCATAGGCAGTATCAAATGTGCCCTCTACCTCAAATACCGTGGGGCTCTTTCTTCTGATACCTCTTCCCTCAGTTAACTGGAACTGCTTTGAAAGGGCTTTCTGTTCTCTGCTCTCTTGTCAATTTGAATGCCAGGAAATGAGCCCCCTTTGTGAGATTAATTAATAGCAGGAGCTGATCGGCCCAAGCCCAATTGCCACGCAACAGGGCTGTAATTGCTACTTTGTGGAAAGGAAAGAAAAAGTTTTGGTTGCAGTTTAAGAAGAGGGTTTAAGGAAAGTTCTTTGAACTAGAGGTCTCAGTGCACTGGATTAAGGCAAGAAGCAAGGAGGCCTTTGAAGTTTGTTAAGAGGTTTTGGAGGAGAAAAAAGTTGGGTGGCAAATGGGAGCTGGCAACATCAAAAGCATTTAGCACCATTCCTCACCTGCTTGTATTCAGAGCAGGGACCACAGGCTGGAAGCATCATTTGCTTGCAGTTTAAATGGTCAGTTTGGGGCTCTATTTGTTTTGATCGAAAACAGTACTTTGTAAGTCAGCATGTATATATAAGGGTTGTTACACCTGAACATATGAAAGTTACATATGCTGAGGCTCCTGCATGTGCATATGCATCACATGTACAGGTATGCACAGTCTCTGAGTTCAATATAGTAATTGACACCTGTCATTTTTCTTCCTACCAAGTATCAATTATTGCTACTTTGTTAATTACTTGTGCACTGACATACTAGTTGTCACTGATTACTGATACTACCAATCCCACATTTGATTAAAGGCTTAATAGATGCAGGTTTTTCAAAAGGACTCCAAGCATTATATACATATATCTGTTTGGCAATGACACAAAAGGGATGGTCATCTTCTGGCAAAATTTGACCTACAGAAAGTAGACACCTTGCAAATGCCCAGGCTATTATGTGGCACAGCAGAAACCTTTGCATGAGCTGGCAATACTGTCTGTGTGAGAAAGGCTTTTAACATTTAACGGCAATTTTATACGCGGAGTGCAGCCGCAAGTCCAACAGCGCAAGGATCCTGGAAAACTGCCCCAATGGAGGCTGGGGGATTACCTTGGAGCCAGGGGATCCACAAACGCTGCAGAGCCAGCCATCTCATTCTGCTTCACACCCCAGTGCAGGGCCCATGGCCACAGCATATGCACTGGAGATCCCTTGGTGGCACAAAGGCACCTCAGAGGCTGTTACAAGCCAGTGGAGCTTAGCGCTGTCTTGAGGTGTTCTGAATTACACAGATGAGCCGCTGTCAGCCCTGAAATTGAAAGAAGGCAAACATGGGGAACTGGTTTTGTCCACTTCCTCAGCATCTGTCATTTACAGAACCCTGTAACAGTCACCCTAATAATATCAGTCAACAGGTCAAATTCACATCTCACGTGATCTGAACGTGATTTCTGGATGAATTTGGCCCAGTGTCATTCAGAACTGTGCTCCAAATTAAACCACAGATGTCACAAATTTCACGATACACATGCTCTTAGAGGGTGGTGACTGTGTTTTTTATTCTCTGTAAAGCACCCAGTAGAAAGGACTTCTAACCACTGCAGTTGGTGCTTCTAGTCAAACATGCAATCCCCATCATGAACAGGTCTTTATGCTGCTAATATTGGGAGGTAGGATAAAATTTAAGAGTGAAAAGAGTTTGAAAATCATTTAGATCTCAGCTACCTGCCATACAGTTTAAGAATAATAAGAAAAGGGACTTTTTTTGGTATTTCAGGAATTACCAGGGTCTTTGGTTTTGTATATTTTCCACTTTTCAATCCCGTGTATAAAGTAGGAAACAAAATGTGCTTTCAAATAAATGTCAATAGGTGTTTGAACTCTTTATACACCTCTCAATCCAACCCTTCAAGATTGTATTTGATCAGCACTTTTTCTCCTCCCCCCTCCCAGATTGTTGTATTTCTTAAAAGGATTCAATTAAAAGATAACTTGAAATGAAACATTACTGAAACAAAAATTCCTACAGAAAAACATGTCAGTGGTGAGGACTTTAGTGAAAATGCAAATAAATACTTAAAAAAGAAAAGAAAAAGGAAAAAAAAAAGGCAAGCCACTTTAGGCAGGATTCATCTTAACTAAGCTTTTGCCTTCCCCGGATTCAACTGGGCTCCCTCTACCTCGGAACTATAAAGCTGCTCTAAGACAGGTAGGGGTAACTTGCCCTTTGGGCATCGCTGTCACGTTCCAGTGTGTACAGAGGGAGCCTGAACACCTGACTTAGGGTAGCAAGTTTTGAGGCTGTTAAGGCTGGGGAAAGGAATACCTCTCTCAAGCAAGGTTAAGAGAGGAGTCCAAACACTGCCAGATGCACTGGAAAGAGGCGTTCTGCCATTTCTGTTCATTAATGGCTGGTATAAATTTTGACTTATTCCTGTAATTGTTTAGAAGAATGCCCTAGAGTCAGATATAGCATAAACAATTTCAGATAAGATAGAGTGCAGTAGAGCATGTTCTTCATGTGGTAGTCTCATGAATCAGTTTGCAATACTATTCATACAGTGCCCATATCTGCCCTCAGATATATCTGTCACTGTTCCACATCAAAGTACTTCACAAAATAGGGAAGCCCTCTTGAACAGCAATGACAACTGTTCCATCTTAAACTCATGTGTGCACCCCCAAAACATTCATGGTGCATAGTTCGATGGTTCTCCATCCTCTCTTTCTCCACCTGCTTTTCCCCATTCTACTGATGCAGAGCCTGCCTGCTGTGGAAAGGAGTGATTGCAGTCTTCAGCAGCCATAGTAGCTTATCTGCTGGTGTTTTCCCAGCAGAATCATAGAATATCCTAAGTTGGAAGGGTCCCATAAGGATCACTGAGTCCAACTCCCTGCTCCACACAGGGACAGCCAGGTCAGAAGAAGGTTTCTTTCTCATACAGTAATCAAGAAGCAAGCAAATATAAAAATTAAAGGAAAACACTAATCCTGAGGCTGACTGGATGGGCTATAGTAAGTACGCATATTGTTTTGGAGACTGGTATGCCACTGACTTCTGAACTACTTGTTCAGCTCATTTAGGCCATCGTTCATCTCATATTTCAGTTTCTCACCTACGAGAGGGTGATTCACTTGGAAGCCAAGCCTTGAAAGCAGTTTGCAATTCTGACTTTTCTAGGAGACCTCAGGGAGGCCAGACACAAACGCGAGTCTTCAAGAGGCACTACTTTTTCACTTTATCCTAACCTGAAGCTTAGGACGTGTAAAATTCTCAGACTTCAATATCCAAAGGTCACATTAAGTGTCATAGTAAATTTTACTTACCTTAGGCAAAACAGTGATGTAGATCTTTATTTAAACATACAAATTAATTCACAAAATGTCTACAAGACACCTAAGCCCATCCATATATCATTGTTTTTCAGTGAGGTTTTCTATAATTACATCTGTTAACAAATGTAGCAAATTCAATTAAAATTTAACTGGCAGTGCATGGAAGCAAAGCAGGTTCACTTTTATTATGTCAAACACCTTATTTTATGCCATGCATGTTAAGGTTTACCACTCCTTAAGGCTTGCAACTGCAACATTTTAACTGATATCTGGAGGCTTGTAATTGCATGTGTGCACATCAATTATGGATTGGATTCAGCATTTTCAGATAACTTCACCAATCACAAAGAGAGCCCAGTGGTCTCCTGGCATTTTCGGAGCAGTTTGATTACAGGTGTAATACATACAGCCTTGTTAGCTCTCAGTGATGAGGGATTCCCTTCCCTGCTGGGTTCTAGCTGAGGCACTGACCATTGCTTTTCACTAACAATTTCTATCTGCTCCCAAGAGATGTTTTAATGAGCCCCTCCGACATGGCCAAAGGCAAGAAATGTTCTCTGGGCCAGTGAGGTGAAGAGCCAAAGCTTAGCCTACTAGGCAAGCAATAATTAATAAGGCATTTTTGATTCATCTCAATTCATTAACAAAGTTACTTTTTTTTTTTTATTACTGCTAAGCAACACAACGTTAAGTCTGTCACATTACTTACAAGTACTGAATGAAAAACTCATGCCAAGGTACACAAAAAAAAATTAATTTATGACAAAAATAAATGAATTTAGAATACTAATTGGGAGAAGGCAACTGACAGATATGGCGAAAGATTGATTTTAGGGGAAACGGAGAAATCTGTTTTCTGTTTATTTTAAGGACAGAGAGCGAATACTGATTAGAAATGTATAGCCAGTTAGGTTAGTGCAATGTTTGGTTAGGTTAGTAAAGGATGCACGATTTGTCTAAAATTTTCCCCCAATTCTGCATCTCAGGCAGGGTGAGAGTGGGGCTGCGGTCTGTTGGGATCACTGGCAATGGGTCCCTGAGACCCCCAGGCTGGGTTGCCCTATGACAAGCAGTTTGTCAGATCACAAACAGCGCTGCTTTCCATGGAAAGTAACACTGCTTATTATCAGCAATAGCTGATTTACAAAGGGCCAAACTTCTGCTGGAATAATCTATGAAATAACTACCTGGAGCTGATTAAGAGGTCCTTCAAATTTTTGTTTTCATCAAGTTCTCATCTTGGGTGAGACAACCAGCTCTGATAAGTCGATGGGCATTTTGTTTTCTTCTTCCTTTCCCCACACCGAGGATAAAGAGAAAGACATCGCCAGGAAGAGGAGTAAAAAGAAATATTAGTTAAAAACGGAGTACATCAAAACTGAAGCTCTTTAGAGATACGGAAGGGGCATCAATCACTTCTGTGGGCACATTAAGCTGTTACATATTATAGCCATCTCGGTTTAAGTGGTGTAAGGCTCATCTCATTTGCATTTGTTGTGTTACAATCTTGCTTCAGGCCTGTCTCCACAGTGAATAAGGTGGCTGTGCAAGGCAGCTTGTGGCTGGCATAAAGGATATGTCAGAGTCAAGCTGCTTTACTAATCAGCTTTGCTGGGGCAGATACATGATAGTCTATGTGAAGAAATTTAGATAATAGTATACAGCATCCACTGGAACTGTATATAGTGTATATAGGGCTTTAAACTAACTTCTAATCCTTCATGGAAAATTTGTAAATACTGCAGCGATGTTCTAGTGACCTCTAAAGGCAGCTGGTTCGCGCCGCGTAGCACTTTTTGTTAAACCTCCCGCTTTGTAAGACACATAATGCTAATGTTCGTAAAGGCTCTATGTGGGGAATTTTTCCCCAAAATATGTTTTTTCTTCCACATTTTATTGCCATGTTCCCACCTCTTCCCCATTGTCTGGAGTGGCTGTGTGTGAGCCCCACATCCCATCTCATCCCATCCTATCCCATCCTATCCCATCCTATCCCATCCCATTTTAGCCCTCCTGCCTGCTTGATCCCCCACCTCCCCCTCGCCTGCTCTGCCTTCCTCTCCACACCCCCCCCCAGGATTTGTCACGCCGCCTGCCTGAGCCGGGGGCCAAGCCAGGGCTGCGCGCCCAAGCTAACAGCAGTCACAACTCGCATGACCCTCCCCTGGGGCTCGGCGGTGGTAGCCAGCGTCTCGTGCTGTGGTCTCGCGTTCCGTTCCTCCTCTAAACAACTTGGCATTATCATCAACTTTCCTGCATCCAGCAGGCCAGGCCAGGGGCTTTATTAACATAGAATAACAGCGCCTCACCACAGGCCAGCCAGCATGGGTGCTGCTCCGAGTCGAGTTTGACTGCAGTGTTAAGCTGGCTAAAAATGTAAGTTTTTATAGATGTTACTCTTCTGTTTCACATTTTCTTTTCCTTTCCTTTTCCCTTTGGTGATTTTAAAATGACGTTTATGAAAGAAAAGAAAAATAAATAAAGAAACAAGAAAAGAAGGCTAGAGTCGAGATTCAGCTGCCCTCCCTCAACTCTTTCCAGCACAGCATTTCCAACTCTGTAGCACAACGTTTTTCCCAGCATCATTCCCCTTCAAGCTCAGCTAGCAGGTCTAACGTGACATTTTCTTGAGTGCCAATTTGCAAAGATGTCCAGATCAGAGTCAGAAACCTTCCTCTGGCTGGGCAGGCTGCTCCTGTCATGCACCTCTCCTGCTTCTTCATCTCCTCCGCTCAGCAGCTCCGATGGTGAGCGTGAGATGCCGTGCTTTGTTTGCTTTAGTCATGATTAAACAATTAAGCTGGACGTTTGGGTCCATTTGTAAAACAGTGCGAGCACACACACAAATTAAACATCCGATGATAACTAGAAACTATGGAGCGTTTTGCATGCAGGTGAATTCTGAGGAATAATAGATCAGGAATGTCTTTTCTTACTCCCCTATTGAGGATAAGGGGAGCGTTTTTTAAAACGACCTCCTCCCCAACCCCCGAACCAACCACCCCCACCCCCCCCACCTTCACATGATGAAAGACCTATAAAGTTGAATAGTTGAGAGATAATAACTCTAACGGTAAAGGTCCCAGCATACGTATACCACCCTGCCTCTGGCAGTAATCCTGGCTTTGGGGATCTGAAATTTCCTAAAGATGTATTAGTGTCTTATACACATGTGCTCTTGTGCACTCATAATCCTTTTCACTAGCTTCTTAGCTGCATGCTTTGTATTTAAATTTTCCTTCTGACCAAGTAAATCCCTTTGGATGAAGTGACAGGAGCTTTTCAGCACCCATAGCTGGGTGACAGCTGGTGTAGAGGCTCTGAAAGACTGCAAAGTGTTCCTTACTAGCTTTCTTCAGGACCAGTGTCAGCCACCAGCTGAGCGATTTGTTAGCTCCCCTTTGGGCATCAGTCAGCTGAAGAGGCTCACATTAAAGGCTAAAGTAATACAATGGATATTAATATAAAAAAAAACAATATCTGTGCTCCTGGCTTTACAGTGCTTTTAATTAGGTGCTTATTCATTATATGTGAACGCGGTACATTTTCATTAATTCGGGAAACCCTTTATTAATACTGTATGAACTATATATGCTGGCCCCAGAAACACACCGTTAAAACTTTGGCTTGAAAGACGTAATTGTCAGAAGCCTTTCTAGGAGCAGCATAGCAGTTAAAGTAGTTTACTTACAGATCACAGAATAAGATGTTTGTATTTATTTTCCCTCAAGTAAAGTTTCCCTGCAAATGTCCAATGTGTAATATATTCTGTTATTTAATTCTAGATTTGAAGGTTTGCTTCTCAGGGGTTCTGGCAAGTTTTTGCTATTGGAATTAGTAATGAGGAGCGCTGGAACTGTGGAAGCAAATTGTGCAATGTAATCAGGTTGTTAAAGGAAAAGCAATCCAAAACCGGGACTATTTCAGAACCAAGCTAAGGCTGGATGTAACATTGCAAGATACTGCCTGCACAGGTTTTTCTGAGAGGGTGGAGGCACAAAGGCAGGGGAGAAATCCTTCACCGTTTCTCTAATAAGTAAAGCAAAGATTAATTTAAAAGAAGGCAATTTTAAAACACAGTAGCTCGTATGATAAATTTTTTTAATTATTTATTGATCTCTAAGGAGATTAAAATACTGAGCTAGGTAAAACTCCCACAGCATTCAAGTTGTTTTGCTTGAGTAAGGACTGTTGGCTTAGACCAAAGACTTATGAGAATTGCTTTATAAAAATAGTAATTAATATTCAATACTTTGTTGGTGCGCCACCCACAAATACTCTGAAAGCATCTCAGCTTTTAAATAATAATCCAGACCTGAGATAAGCCAACATGTGAAAGTATTCTAATTGTTTTATTTTATCTAAGACACTGTTACAATAAAATTCTCCATTACAAACTGGGATAAATGGAATCATGAAGTTTCTTTTTTTTGGCCTGTTACACTTTAATAAAGTTGGGATAATAGAGTACTTCTCCTTTTCTTATTTTGCCATGTTCTGGAAATGTGGAATAGGGGATCCTAAAGGAATAAATCAAAATTCCAAAAAGACTTTTGAACTCCCTCAAAGCTTATTATTCCTGAAAACAGATAGCTAAATTCAAACTATAGATCTGAGGCAGTTCCCAATTCTAATTTTGCTCCCAACAACTAAAACCAAGTTTGGGCCTTTGATTCATGTTCAGTAAGAAACTTTGAAAGTCATTTCTGTAAGACTGTTCCTTTTCAAAGAAATATAACATCTTTAATATCATGCATTTCATTCAGTGTTTCTTTCTACTTTAAGCAGACCTGGAGGTTTATTGTCTATTTTTTTTCACTGACAGTTGCTAATTGAATAAGATACATTTTGTAGAAATAATAAAATTTGCAAGGTGCCTCTTATCTGTGAGTGATAGATCACAAAAATGAGGAAGATTATTCAAATGAACTAAAATAAAACGTTTTTTTCTGGATTTTCTTTTTACTTCGGAAACTTAACCAATCTAATTTACAAAGAAAAATTGAGATCTTTTTATTTTAAAGCCTTTTTCATATCTCTGCAGACAGTTACATACATACCACGAGAACGCAAAATGCAGCTTCAGAAAAGAGATAATATTACCGTCCACAGACAAAATCAGACATGTATTTACAGTTCTCACTCCTCCTGCACCCTTTGAATGTATTCTGGCCATTCATTCTTACATCTGGATTTTGACCCTTCTTTGCTTGCGTTTTTCCCACCTCCAAAATATGCTGCTGTTGAGCCAGAAAATAAACACTCACTAAAATCTCAAATTAAGCTTCCCCCCCGCCCCCCCCAATGAATTGCTGAGGGACCTGATTCTGTACTCGCTGAAGTCTGTAGAAGTTTTAATCGCAGATCACACAAGCAAATGAGACAAGGGGTCTTATAATACCTGCGCAACCTTCTGAGCTGCAGAACTGGGGGTTTTCTTGGAAGCATTGTAATTCCAGAAATCTGCTAATAATAAAAATGGAATTTGGGAGGTTTTTAGTTTGAACTCAGGCATTTCACTTAGGTCATGATCCTGAGCACTTCTTCAGCATGTTTTTCCCTTATGAATTATTAATACAGGGCTTGTAATGGGCTCACAAGTGACTCCAGAGTCCCTATTAGTAAATCATGGTCACAATATCAAACTGAAAAATTTTCAGGATGTATAGTAAAGATAATATTTAATCTCTGTAGGATATAATGGCAAAATATAAGGGAATCTATTTCCTCTAAATATTAATTGACATTTTCCCAATTTGGGTCCATCGAAGTAATTCCTAAATATTGCAAGCTTTTTTTTTTTCCTTTTTTTTCATTTCCTGTTTTTAGAAACTTTTTTCTGATTATTTTATAACAGCTTGTTTTACAGTTCACTTATTCACTCGCTATACAAAACACTTTTGGTGCTTCTTTATTATTATTTTAAAATATACAGCATCTTTTAAAAAAATATAGGGCATACCTGTATGTTTGGTGTCTGTTTACATTTTCTGTAATGTAGTCATTAAGCACACAACGTAGACTTAAAGGATGTCAAAACTGACAACCACAGTATGATTGATGATGCTGTGCTAGACTAATTCTTACCAGGTGTGGTGTGATGTGAATTCAAATGCAGCTCAGGGTTCTTATTTGTATTAGTAAAGTTGTGCTTTGTCAAAGTTCTGTGACTTCTTAACCCACTAAATCCATCTTCTAATCCAAGTTTTTCTTCGCCTTATTGCTGTATACAATATTTTTCTTCCCCTCTCTCAATAAAGCAGTCCTTACGTCTCTGTCTCCAGTCGGGGTTTCTTAAGACATCCAGTTCATGTAAATTCCAGAAAATACCAAGTCTGATGAGGTTATGTTAATTAAGTGTAAAATCTACATAAAGGCTTCCTAAGTGACTTGAGCTAGGGTAGGCGAAATTATGTAGGGTGAAATTCACTCCATCAGCATAAACAGAAGAGCTTTATGTGGATAAGGAGTAAAATCCATGATCTTCAACCAGAAAAAGGGCTACAGCACAGACTTCTTTGGTCCCACATAGACTGTTTCCACTGTCAACCTCTGTCACTTGCAGAGCTTCGCAGGGACAGCATCAAGTTATTACCCCTTGTTAAGTAAATATTGTGTACTTGCACTTGTAAAGAACAAATAGATATTCATGTGGTAACGGGGAATGCTTGATCTAAACTTTTAGGCTTTTTTCTCTTTCTCTCTCTTTCCCTCCCCCTTCCCCTCTCCCCGTCCATTTTTGACTCTGTCCTCCCTGGCACATTGTCATCAGCCAGATCATTGGCAAGCCATGTGTCCAGCATTTTTGATAACAGAGAATCATTTTGGCCTGGGGGGTGAAGGGGCACTGGAGTTGCATTTGTTTGTTTCCTGGCTGAATGATCTATCATGTTTGGCTGCATTTATTTCATTTTTATTTATATTTTACTTAGGAAAAAAAAAAAGAACTTGCAGAGTCTTGAGACATTAGGAAGCACATATAGTAAAATTCTTAAGAGTTCAATATAATTTATCACCTAAATAATCTAAAAACCTAAACCACATGATTCAATGAATCATAGCAAACCACATCAAATGTTGTGCTGTTAATCTATGAAAGTACCTATTACCCCCCACCACTACCTCCCCTTTTCCCTCACCAAACCCTATTTCACTCATGTCTAATTTTAAGCAAGTGCTTTTTTCATGCAAATATCCATTGATTTGAATGAAATTTTGCAAGGGTAAAGACTGAGCAAAGACTTTGGGATGTGATCTTCTGAGGAAAACCCAGCCCCTTCTTTTATGGATACAGAGAGGCACTGTACAGGAAAGTTCTTGTACTATTACTACACCAATGCAGTAGAAGAAGGGCCAGCCTACGGGACAGTGACATGTACGATCAGTCTGCAAGGGACTGAATGGCATCAGTGGCAGAAATACCAGACTAGGGGGTAAGGCAGAGTTCTTGGGTATCATCTAGATTACTCAGATATCCTCTCTCTATGATTTCCCTGAAATACCCTCAACATCTTTCTGTTGAACAAAGAGCACGGGGGGGCAAGGGGAGAGGGACAAATTTTATTTCTACTGGTCAATCATGTAGTTGTCCCATACCTCAAAACATAAGAGAACAAATTTATTTCCATTTGTCAAAGTCCTGATAACAAGCATTGAGGGTGGGAGAGTAATTTTCTAGAGAAAGAAAAGCTTTTTTATTACATTGAGGTGATTTTAATTGTTGGATGTTTGGGAGGCAGAGATATTGAAGAGGTCTGAGGAAGTCATGGTGACCCCTTCAGGCATCACAGCGACCTCCAGAAAGAACTCAGGACATAAACACTATAATTCTACATACATGTGTACATATAGATAAATATTTTTATATCTAAAATGATCTCTTAAAAAAAATTCCTTTTACAACTTCCTCTGCATTTCCAATGTTTGGAAACCTGCAGGTGAACTTCAGCTAGTTGGGGTAGAAATTTGAATAGAAGGGGACAGCAAAACAGTGGGACAGAAATTAATCAGAGCTGAACTTAGCCTCTTTACTTGCCAATACAGTCTGTGCTCAGAAAATACATCCCAGTTTTTGCAGTAGAGCAATAAATGTGAAGAATAAACCCTAAACTCAGAGCCCTGACAACAGGTCTTCCCCACAAACAAAAGAAGTCTCACTTTCTTGATTACTTATTTTAAAGAAAACACGGGTAATTGCATTTCTTTCTGAATCATTTCACTCATGAATTACAATTCCAACTTTGTGTCCACTTTGAAAACTAGGTAAAAGCTGGCAAAAAGACTGCTACATCACCCACTTGGTAGCAAAGGTGCTAAAGTATGCCAAGAGCATCAGCTACTAAATTGACATTTGTGGTGGTCATCACTATTTACTACATTTAAAGTACTCCTGTATAAAAACAGTTGTCCAAATAAGTGCTAATGCTACTATGAAGACTGTTGTCACTTACTTGAGATGAGATGGTATCCTGTGCCAGACAGCATGCAGATGACGTGGCAGGCACGCAAAGGAATGGAGAAATGTTTCTTCTTTTTCATGGGCAACCTCATATCTGGGTGGAGCTCAGGCAGTTCTTGGAGGTCTTACTAGTTTTCACAGATCAGTCACTGCTGTTTTCTTTGCTCCATTCATTTTTCATCTCGCTTTGCTTATTGGCATCGAGTTAGTTTCTTCCTGCTCGAGTCCTCAGCTTGCATTGCATTTTGGCTAGTTCACTCTTTGTGGGCTGGAAAAGAATTTCTCCACAATATCAGTTGGTGTTAGTGGTGTCAGTGGTGGAAATCTGCTGTAAGCAGATTTTCCAGGAGGCTTGGCTATGTAGGATTATGTAGTAATATTGATAATTGTTTGTTGCATCTGTACTTCAGATTTAACAATATTAAGTGTTTCTCTGCTTTATGGCCATTGTTTTGGCAGCTGTAGAGAGCGTGTCCTGACAGATTTGTGAAGGGATGCACTACTTAGTTATTGCTTCCCCTCATTCTGTTGTTATAGCTATTAAGAATGCAGTCTTTGCTTTAACAAATCATCCATCTCACCCACAGGTTTTTTTCTGATCCAGTAAGATAATCTCACTGATAAAAAATGGTTTAACAAAACAGAAATTAAAGCAGATGAAATACATTGTGGAGATCTGTGCTAATGTATTCCCACTTGCAAGTCATACTAGGTGCTTCCTCACACTGTCCGCACCTACATGTGATTCAGACTTGTGGTCAAGGTCGTGTTTTTTAACCAACTGTCAGCTGAGCCATGGTAACATCATTTTTGAAACATAAGGAGAAAGTGAAATACTGAAACTTAAGGTAAAACTTTTTTTTTTTCCACTTGGAGCTGTGCTAGTTCACATGTTCTCCTCTTTGTTGAAGGCTGAGAGAGCTCACAAAGCTACGGCAGTTGAGCTGACACATGGTATCTCTTTTTTCCCATGTATTACCTTTGATCAAATGTCTGAGCCATAAATTGTATTTTTGTAATATATATTTCTCTTTAATTTGTAGTATGATTTAATATTTCTTGGTTAATAAATATGTTATTTTTTTTGTTTGCTGCCATTTCCCCCAGGAGAAAAAAAAGGAAGAGGCAGGCAGTCCCAGACCCTCTCATCCCCATGGGAGTGACAGAAGTGGAAGAAAGGCTGAATGGAGCAGAATGGACGAGTGGATTTTGGCAGAGCACTGAGGATGAATTATCTCTGAATGTAATGTGCCAGCCAACAAAGCAAAACCGATAACTTCCAAGGCCATTGTGGACCTAAAATGCTAGCAGTGGTCAAAGCAAATTAAGACTTTTATTAGGGGACCCTTCTGTATCGTTTTACTGCAGCAGGATTACACTGCTAGCCCTGCAGAGGGAGATTTAGTTGGGTAATTCTCATGAAGGGGCAAACCTCTCTGACTTTCTGCGGGTGCTTTGCCTGATTAAGTACTGAAGAACCAGGCCCTAAGGTTGGCCAGGCTGAGCTCTAACCTATCTGCCTTTATGCAAGCAAAAGCCTCGTCTATCAGCGCCAGCTCATGCAGAGAAGTCTTGCCAGGCACTCTAATCCTAAGGGGAAACATTTCATTGCAATGCACAGCAATTTGCATTCTTTCTCAAAACTCTGCTATTACATTATCCATTTTTCTCTTGATTAAAAGAGATCAAGAAGTGCACACTCACACGCTACACATGCAGGCTTTCCATACAGGAGGCCTGGAATCCACGTTCGCATTCAGGCTGGAGGAGATCTGGCAACTTCTGGCTCTTGATGGATTTATGCTGTTCTAATAATAGTCACAATTTACTGATAATTATCAAGGAGGGAAGTTACTGTGTTTTTTGTTGGTTTTGTTGTTGTTGGGTATCTATGATACTCAAGTGTTTTCAGAAGTATCCAGTGTGAAAGAGTCTTTAAACACCGTAAGCTCTCTGAGC
The DNA here is from genome assembly GCA_022605575.1 of Laterallus jamaicensis coturniculus. Classification (NCBI taxonomy): domain Eukaryota; kingdom Metazoa; phylum Chordata; class Aves; order Gruiformes; family Rallidae; genus Laterallus; species Laterallus jamaicensis. Next base: position 6,191,928 of record JAKCOX010000023.1, on the reverse strand, counting down.
CCATGCAGATGATTTTAATTTCGCCTACTGAAAGTCAACCTATGGCATTAGTTACTGCCAAAAGTAGACAGAGAACTGGAGCTACACTGGCACAAGGGAAATTTCAGAAGGTAGGCATGAATTTCTCCAAGTGTTCAGGCCTTTAGATTATAGTTTAGATTGCACATTCCATCCCTACCACCCTCTGGGAATTCTCTGGGAAAATAAGCAGGGATATAATCTCAAAAGACAGGGATATAATGACAAAAGGTTCCTTTCTGACCTATGCAAAAGCATGGACCATCTTTGGGTTCCCTTCATCCATTTATTTAACCTTGTATGAGCACTGAGAATTTCTGGGCACATGGATAAAGGACCAATCCTTGCTCCACCTCTGACTTCTTCCAGGAATTGTTATTTGCCTGTACCTCAATGTCCCACAAATGAAATGTGGATATTGGCATCAAGGGGACCATCTGAAGTACCTAGACAAGGTTGATTGTATGGTATAAAATTGACCTGCGTATGCAGAGTAGAAAGCATTTATTTAAGAAGCAGGATATCTCAACTAATAGCAAGGTAAACAACCTTCCTGGTATTGCTAACACTGGCTGTTAAGTAGAATGGATTACTCAAAAAAATTTATTTTGGCTAAAAGTGATTTGTTTCCTCAGAGATAAGTCAGGCTTCCTCTCCAAACATTACAATACTAGCTTTGGCCTGGGGGTACTGAGTGGAAATTTTTATACATGAGCACATGGAGCAGGACATGCAAGAAAAAAAAAAAAAAGAGGGGAGGGGGAATTCTTAGGTAAATTTAACATCTCTTGTTCTCAATTTTTCAAGCAGTGAGGAGAAATAACGGTTTTGAGGCACTTACTCTAATGAGGTATTAAAATCAAGGATACCTACCCACACAGGAATTATCAAATGAATATTTCTGGAGAGATTCTAGTTTCATACCAGCAGCTTGACCTGTTCAAATGAAGGGCTATTACAGAAGTGCTTTTGTACTTTTGTGATCTGGATATTTTTTCTTGCTATTGGAATTTCAGGAAAACCTAACAGCTTTTTTGATCCCATACTAGCTGTGCATCCAAATGCAGCTAGCAGTTCTAAGAGGTGTGGTGGGTTTTTTAGGGGAACATCTAAGTAAGAATAATGTAAATTTCACTAAGTAATTATTCATTACAATAGTGAAAGAATGACAATCCACCCCTGCCTGAACTGCTATTTCAGTAAAATGGTTCCAAAGATCACTGTTACAGTCAATCCTTTAATTTATGAATACAAAATAAGTAATAGTGCATGGTATATAGCAGAACTAGAAAAATGCAAAAGGATTTAGCACAGCACAAGAACCCAATATTTCAAGAACTGGGAGACATCAAAAGAAGCCTCAGGCATACAGGCTCTTTGTAATTGAGGAAAAGTTACTGTGTGTTGAATCTTGCTTCCTTATGTCTGTATAAAGATAAACGTGCTGTTACTTGGACCACTGAAAAGTGCGTTGAGTGGACTTACTGCTGTCAGTTACAAACTACTCACTCATACCCATCCTGGGGCAGGCGGAATTTTCTTTGAACAGTGATGGTCTCTAAAATTACAGAAGTAGAAGACTAATACAATTATAAACCTCGGGCAATTGCTTTCCATGCCCCCAACACTGTATAGCACTCCATGCTGTAGGACTGTTGGTAAAAATAGAAACAATTACTTCCAGCTGCACCTTGTACATTATCTGCAGGTCAGAAGGCATGGTAAATTTGCTACCTTAAAGTAATTTGCAAAGTTTAATATAAACCACATCAACCCATAGCATAAACAAGCTGAAAATGATAAGCAGTTTGTGATATCTCACTGAACAAGAAATATTAAGAAATAAATATTTTCTTGGAATGTTAGTAGAATACATGATCTATGTTTTCAATCCTAATTTCAGCTTCTGATGAGATGAATCAAATATTCACATCCCAGCTGCTTCTGAATGTTCTAAGTGGAATTTCTTGGAGCAGCGTGAGCAGGTGGTGTTCCCACACAGCTCCAAATAAAGTTTATACGTGCTGGGGATGCTGGCTGCCTTACATACAAACATGGATTCACATAACTAGCTTCCTTTTAATGCACATATTTGGTGATTTTGGCATGAGGCTGAGAGATCTTCCCAAGGACAAATTCACAGATATAGAGATGTTGCCTGAAGCCTTGCCTCCTTCCAAATCTAAGGCCATAATTTTCAGTACCTGAGCCATAGCTTGTACAAGCTGCATAAGGAATGGACTGTTTCAAGCCTTTTGTCAATGCTTTTTTCTAGTCTGGTTTCAACAGTGGGGTAAACAGACTAGGATATGAAGTTATGAAGGATATCTGAGGCTACCAGGCCACTTGGGATACACCAGAAAAGCATGTTTTGTGGGGATGCTAGGAGGGTGAAACCTAGGTTAGTAACAGCTCAAATTTGGTTTCTGTATAATGCTGATGTGTACAAGCCTGTACTGCAGTTAAATGTGTTCCTGGCTGGAAAGCATTTTGTCTGCTCTGCAGCAGACCCCAGATTAAAATTAACTGTCACAGGTAGGGGACAGGGATTCCATGCGTAAGAGGCACATTGAATCAGAGCACTCACCAAGGCTTCTTCACTTTTAGCAAGTTAACTGAATCTTTGCCTTGCCTAAGCTCCTCCTTGAAAACCTCATCTTCTGTAAAGAGATATTCACAGCTGCTCAAGTACTTGCTCTGAACCACCCCTAAGAGGACCCTCCTTTCTGGCTGCAGATGGAATTTAGGAAATTCGGCCTCACAAGGGTGGAGTAAGCTTTCGTCACTCTTCATTCCCCTTTGACCCCTTTTGACATAGATTTTCTTTTTTTTTTTTAACTAGATCAGCATCAGAGCATGTATTTGTCATCCTGTTATAGGCATTTTTGGTTTTCTCTAGTCTGTTATTTCAAGACTGTTTAAGATACTGCCAGCTGGCTACTGGCCTATGTTCATGGCATCATGCAAAGGAGTTCAAAAGGACAGGATAAAGTTAACTATTGCCCTTTCTTTCTTACCAAAATCACAGTAGTCCTCTATGCTAAGGACAGTGGAGCAATAGAAAAAACTTCACTTTGAGCTAGATAGGAAGCCTCGGACTGGAGGAATTTTGCCATGGCCATTTTTATCATTGTCCATTCCCTTTGCTTTATGACAGCAATTTCAAAAAGTTAGAAATTGAGTTAAATATGTGCCTTCTAATCAACAGTGTGAAAATGCTGTTTAATGTAACTTTTAACCTTGCAAGCTGCTTCGCGGGCCATGTGGATGCAGTGCCATTGCCAGTGTCAACATTCGGTGCATTAATAACAGCGATGTTGGACTGTCAGAGCCCAAAGGTGGAATTTCTTCTTCAGACAGAAGTATCTTGTTCTGCCTTTTCCGTAAAAGTTTTGCTATGCTAGTGTTTGGCAGTCATGCTAGCAAATTCATCACATGAAGAAATAGAGCCAGATATTTGCTTTGAATGATTACATCTAAGATGTCCTACCATAGTTGGGGTGCCTAGATAATTCTGCACTTCCTGCTCATGTACGCTGAACATATTTCAGTGAACACAGAATAGCTTGTCCTGGCAACAGTGAAACTTAAAAAGAATTTATATTCACAAATTACCTTCTAACTCGTATTTCTCTGAGAAGAGTACAAGACACTCTTTTCTACAGGTTTGTTGTGCTGGGGTTTTTTTTCTGCCATAGGTTTAGATGCCATTGAGCTAGCTCTTACTGTTTTAAACTTTCTTAGATAGCATCTGTTGAGAGAGTTCTAGCATTGTAAAAATATAAGCTATGACTATGATTCTTATCTTTGGATATTTAGGCTGATATAGGATATTTGAAAATATGATCAGGGTGAGTATTCTTAGAGGAGAAATTATTAACAATAAATATGAATTGTTTGAAAATTACAAACTTCTCAGAAAGATAAAGGTAGAGAATAAAACAGGGTGTGGGAACAGTATATTCTAGAACTATGTAATTAGAATGAGTGCATGAAAACTTTAACATTCTAAATCCAAAATAGAGACCCAAATGCTCAGAGGAGACACTTTGACAGCATAATAGAAAGACAAGAGATGTCTCTACTGTTTTGCTCCTGATCTATGTTATGGAGAAGACTCTTAAAGTCTTCTGAGTTCTAGAACAGAGAAAAAAATATGTTCTGGTTTGTTTCAAAGCAAAGATAATTAGAAAGTGTCTAAATTATTGTATGTTTTTCCACATACATTTTCATGTGTTTTTCCAGATATCAGTCTGTTCATACACCTCTCCCAGAGGGCACTCACAACCACAGATATGTTAAAAAAACAGTATTTCCTTCAATTAATTATTTTTTAAAAGTGAAAGCTAATAGGACCTGAGTATATGTCCTTTTTCTCCAGTGAGAGGTAGCAGCTTTCAGGACTCGATGACAACATATGCCAGTTTGTCCTGTTTTTATCAGAAGACTTTGAACCATTTGAGGTTAGTTTTATATCTCCTGATCCACAGGCTTCAGCCAGGGTTTTAGATATGTCACATCACTTGATTACTGCCATTTGAGAATACCACCAATATGATAAAATGAGCTTCATGCACAGAAAATTCTAACCCCTACGTTTTCATATGAGATTTGTTCTAAGACCTAATCAAATTCTATCAGACAAGCTTCTCAGGAGTCAACAATTGCAATAAAAAGAATATCTGTTGCAGCCTTTTAGTCCTTTTTTATTTCCCATGACAGGAGGGACTTGAACTTTTTTGTTTCATTCAGTGTGAACCAATAAAATGTGATGCTAAAATATATTTATGTTTGCAGCCTCTCTGACCAGAGGAATTAAAAAAGTGTTGAGATTGTCTTTATTGACTATCCACTGAATGTGCAGACCAGCTGGAACACATCAAGACAACCACACCAGCTCACACATAAAACACGTGAATATGATTGGGATGTCAGACAAAATGCCTATTCAAGACCTGCAAGACACACAGAAGTGCCACAGCAGTAATAAAATTATTATCTGATGATTTTAGAAGAAATAAATGCTAATGAAAAAAGATTGGTTTTGACCAAGGATACAAGAAGACAATAAATTCATCATCCAAAGTGTTTTGCTGGTAACAGAGTAATTAAATGTTATCATAAAGGCCTACTCTCTTTTCTTTTTTTTTTCTTCTGAAACTAGAAATATTTTCTTTCACTGGTGTCTAGAAGATCCAAAACACCTCTCTGCAGTCAGTATTCAGGAGACACACAACATATGGTTACTGAAAACTGGCAACAGAACAGTTTCTCATTCTCCAGTCAGGCACTCATTGAAGATGCTCAGAGGACTATCAACACAGCAAATACTCCTTCTTGCTGATGCACTTTTTTACTGTAGTGACCTAGATAATCTTCCGATAAAAACGACATTTTAGAAACATACCTCATATATTCAAAATCAAGTGTTCAATATGCTTTGTTTAAATTACTGAATATAAAAAAAATAACTAAGGAAGAGACATATACTTGTAGGTATGAATCTTGCCTTTTTGATTGGTTTCAATCATTTCTGTAGTTTTTTACTCTTATTACACACAGTTCCTCTTTTCATCTTTGCCCTCACTTCAATCTAGTAGTTGAGGCCATTCTGGAAATGGAGATGAAGCTGCAAAAGATACTCTGTGGGAGGAAGGGGGGAGTGGAGAAAGAAGTAGATAGTATTTCTAGCTCCATAAATAGAATTTTTATTCTCATGTGCTTTCAAATAAAATATATTAGGGGAAAAAATTGCAAAACAAAAATCCTACAAGAATATTACCCACATCTCCTACTCTCTGAATTTACCAGTCCCTGCGAGACCTTCTTCCTCAGCAAACTCCTTCCTGAATTCCCTTTGTGCTGAGTATCTACATAGTTTCAAGTTATGGCCCTGACATTGAACTATAGTCCATACAGCCCCCTTTTTGCAACTGTGTTCCAAAAAATGGAACTAGTACATCCCAGTACCAAGCTGGAATATCAGAAATGCTTCCTATGGACTTGTTGCCACCATTATAGGCTTAAGGATGAGTAGTGATCTAGACATGAATATGATCATATGCAAAATAGACTACTCTCACTGAAATAAAGAGTGGGCACATTGCTAACATTCTATCATCCTGGAAGTATTTACAGCTTTCTAGGAAATGGCTTCTACTGGTTCAGGACAAAGGAAAATCTTAAAGGGAAAAATCCTTTGTTTCCATATACTTTTGTTCTGGTTTCAGTAGGGATGGAGTTAGTTTTCTTCCTAGTGGCTGGTACAGTGCTGTGTTTTGGATTTAGGATGAGAATAATGTAGATACACACTGATGGCTTTAGTTGTTGCCAAGCAGTCAAGGACTTTTCAGCCTCTCATACTGCCCTGCCAGCAAGAAAGTGATGGGGGAGGGAAAAGAAGTCCAGGAATCTGGGAGGGGATGCAGCCAAGACAGGTGACCCAAACTGGCCAAAGGGATATTCCATACCATATGGTGTCATGCTCTGGAAAACTAACATCTTTTCTGTCAAGAATTTTGTGTAGTTCTCTGGAAAAACTTATGCCTACTCTGTTGTAGCTGTGTACAATCATAAGCATTCCCCTGTGAACTCATAGTGCAGAAAAAGAGATCAATGAAAGAAAAATAGAGTCAAATGGAAAGTCTACAGTAGGCTAGCAGATCTCTCGTAGGTGCACATTAGATTGCTTTGGAAAACAAGGCAAAAAGTAAATATACAGAACAAGACAAACTATGAAATAACAATATTGAAGTCACAGAAAACAGGAAAATTTCAGTCAGGATTTCAGAGACATCTGTTCTGATCCTAGTGCTATTTGATATTTTTATTAATTTCTGGAATTGTAAAATTAATAGACGACACAAAAATTGCATGTTCCATCATAAATGTATGATAATGTAAGTGGTGACTTACACTGGTATGCCCTGCAGAGGGTTCATTGGAATGTCATAACACAGTAACTTAACACAGCCTGACACAAGCCCAGCCTTTCAGAAACAAGGACCACACTCCTCACTGGACTGAGGACTTCTAGATGAATCACCAGTGGAAAATGGAGATTCTGAGAAGGGTTTGGGCCCAATCCTTTCATCTCCATTTCAAAATATTATTGTCAAAGTGACAAGGATTTAAAAAAAAGAAGAAATTATCTGAGACCCAGAAAACCTACTTTACAATAAATGGGTAAATCTCCTTCCTTTACATAAAAAGGTTAAGAAATTACATGACAACAGTCTAAAATTACCTGCATTATTTCTTGTAATGGGGTCTTTAATCTAGTAGATAAAGGTGTAATAAGGAGGAGCTGAAGCTACATAAATACAAACTGAAAATAATCTCTGGTATTTAAAAGTAAATGAAATTTAACTATTGAAATGGATGTGGTTGTTTCTCTGCAAATTTTTTAAATCAAAATAAATACCATGATTTCTATCTTAAATCAAGGCACAGATCTTGATTTGTAGCATAAAGGAATAGTAGCATAATTTAAGATATATACCTAGGTAAAGATATTGGATATTTTTTAAGAGATATTAACTTTTAAAAAGAAGCTATGGACAATATGCAAAAAGTTACTGGGAAGTGTCACTTCTATTTGGGAGATGCAAAAGTTCTACATTGACATCAATGTTAGTGCTATCAGTTAAGAATTCATAGTTGAAAAAAGAGACTGCTTTCCATGGTAAAGACAGAACTATTTCAAACACAAGGAACTATGTGTTAATCCAAATTCATGTATTTGATTTAGTGCTACTGATCATTTCCATGTACGATAGACCATCAGTGGTTCCAGATTTTCTTTCTCTCTCAGCAGTTACACTAGGTCAATAACCAAGTAGCTGGGAAGAAATTCAAATAGTTTTGCTTAATATATTTGTATCCAAATATGATGATGTGTGTCTGACCCCTCCCCACAGGGCCCCAAGATGCCCTGGGACTGCTAAATCTACAAGGCAGTTAAGTTTTCCTTGGTGCCCTTAAATGCTCCTTCCTCAGTTCAGTCTTGAAGCACATGGGAGGTCATCTGGTCAGACCCTGACAGCTGAACTTCCAGGCTTCAGCTCTTGCTAATTTAACCTGTCAGTTTGTCTCCTCACAGCCTTCTTCAACACAGGCATTACTTAATTTCAGCAACCCAAGCTGCAATCTGAGCTCAACCAAGTGCTCTGAGAACCAAACTGATCTGATAGAACAGGGATGTTTGGAAAGTCTGAAGTAAACTGGTAGAAGAGAAGAAAATACAGACTACAAAAGATGGGACAAAACTATTCTTAGGAGTTGTACTACTGGCTTTTAAAGATGTACTAAATATAAAAGAATATTTTCCTTGTCTGAATGTTAGGGTAAAATCTAAGACAGCCCAAATCCCATAAAAAAACCAGCTTCATCCGACCCATTTGGAGTGCTGAGACAGAAAATGGATCTGACTGCTTATTTAGAAGTATTACAGGCATTGTATTGGAACAACTGATATAAAAACACGCTATCCCACGCTCCCACTTTTCCCACTATTTGCCAATTCGTAATTACAGTATGTAAATACACAGTAGAATGGGTCTTTGGTTAATCAAATTGATTTAATTGCTGAATCCCCACAGATGAATGTGAACAGAGTCTTCTCTTTTCTCATTTTTTGTTGGCAAAACATAGCTACACAAATGATAAAAATTCCACCAGAAATGGGAATGGGATTTGAATAACTCTTACTGGAACACTGTGAGAACACCTGTAGTCAGATTCAAAGGACTTTAATAAGGTAATTCCTCATAATTTTAGAGATGTAAATTATGGCATACCCTAGAGATACTGAATTAATTAGACCTTTGTAGATTATCAATGTCTATGTATCTATTTTTTATGAAAATCTGGCATTGTTTTTCATTTTCTGAATTATGTTATTAAAAAGGCAGATATAGTAGCACAAAAATGTTACAAAGGATTCACCAGATATGCTCATTACTTTATAGTCTGAATATAAAGCTCCTGTAATAGTTATGAGTGTTATTGTTAATATCACATTTAGCACTAGTCATTGCAACCTTAACATTATCTTGGCAGGTAACTGAATCCTATAATCTAAGGAAAACAAGCCTGGAAATGTCCTTGATAGCACAGTGGGTCATTAAAATCCGATGACTTCATAAACTAGTAAAAATACATGTAACTTTCTGTTTTGGCCTGCATTGGACACAGTCATGCTATAGGACCCAGGAACTTGCCAATTCCTCAAGCCAGGTCAAAAGCTTTCCCAGGTCCAACCTCTGTATCAAAGTAAGATGCATTCTTATGCAAGCCCCGGTGAAACCTCCTTTCAATGTGAAGATGCGAGTGTGCAGCCTTGCAGGGATGACAGCCTGAAGGATTTGGGTACCAGAATCTCAGAGCATGCCCTGCTATGCACCGGGAGTAAAGCCTCAAATCTAACTTGTGTGATGAGGGAAAATAAAGCCATTTGTTAGACATGCTTTCTCAGCAGAGTCTCAGATGTACATGAAAATACGTTGTCCCCAGCAAAGGCACTGGGGATTAAATCCCAATGATTTAAGCTGATTCCAGTCTTTCCAAATCCTGGATGAATGTTGTGACCATTCTTGTACATCAGGCAGAGGAGAATAGTAACAGTAGTAGTTGTAGTAGTAGTAGTCGTAGTAGTAGTAGCAGCAGCAGATACTTTTCTTCAGTTATTCTTCAAACAAAGCCAGCTATCAGTGCATATCAGGTCCCACTCCAGAGGCATTTTGAGAGGGCCTCTGAGAGTTAGCTAATCAGAGGATGCTGAAGGAATAAGTCATTTGATTAGGTTTTGGTACAGATAGATTTTAGGCTATTCTGCCTTGATAATTTACCAAGCTGCTTCTAAGAACATTATAAAAAATATAAAATTGTTTGGGAAACATTAAGGCTAAGAAATCTGATCTTGTAGACCTTAAAGTTCTGGTTCAGTTGCACAGAGTCATGCACCTAGATGTCTGAATGTCTAATTGAGCTCTACTGACTAACAGCTCAATTTGCCTAGACATAGGCATCTGAGTGGTCTTGATAACCTCCCTGGATGATTGCTATCAGTCCAGTAGACCACAAGTCCTATGTCATATCTGCCAAACCCGTGCAGATATCTTAGATGCTCTAGTATGCCTAAACATCATCAGATGGCTATAGTTGAACATCTGAGCTGAACACTGTGTTTCCAATGTAAAAGGGGCTGAGACATTAACATTCTCATAGACACTCGCATTTACATAAATTAACCTAGATTTCTGATCCTGAAGGTGGATCCTATCTGTGAAACTCTGGGGTTAATTACCAGCTGAGGCAGTGTTATCATAATCAGTTTTTAAGTTAGGTACTGATAAATCCTATTTTGAGGCACCTGTTGCCCCTATTCAGCTCTGTCCATAAATGCCTGGATTAAGCTTGATCAATTCTAGCCTACCTGAGCCTAGAAACAGGTTTGCAAAGATCATTCAGATTTCACAAATAATGCCACTGCTAACTTTTGATCTCAGCAGTTTGCGAGACTACTGATTTAAATGCTTACTATACGTTTCTTTAAGACTCAGGATAAAACTGCTGCCAGATTTCAATTCTAAACAAAATAAAATTCTTTACATTGCTTTTGTATTTGCTCTGTGTGATAACTACCTTTTCAGCGTATTGCTAAACTCAATTAGAAATTCTTACTTGGCAACTATGTGCTGCAGTATTTTGCTGAGACTAATGAACAAAGTTTCATAAAATCAGCTTGTGACCATGTGATGACTATTAAAACTTATAAAACCCTTAACAATTATCATAAGGAAATCAGCATACAATGGCAGTGTTATAGGGTGCATCGTGAACCAAAGTACTTCTAGCTCATCAGAGCTTCGCCTGTTCATGCTGGAGCACAGACCTGGTTTTAAGCTAACAGATGGAAATACAAACCTCTGATATTCCTATTCCACTTTGTGCAGCAAACATGTTTAGAAAAGAGGAATTACATTGACCTTGAAAGACTATTGCACTGTACCCTTCACTCAAATTTCTTCCTTTCAAAACTCGCTTTTCTATCGTTGTATATCAGTGCTTTTTTATAAAAGCATTTCCTCCTGGTTTAGTTTTTTAAACTAATCAAATAACTGTCACACACTGTTAAGACAGTTTTATTCCAGGTAACAGTATTTTAAAAGGTGTTCATACTTCCCTTCCACCTTACTAGCAACACTGTATACTATTATTTGCTGTCAGCTAAGGATGCTAAGCCTTTTCTTCAAGGTTTTCTGCCCTTCGTGATGGTGTCTCTTCTAGCAACAAATAGAGATGGCCCCTCACAATTATCCTCCTTCAGATTTTGGCTAGCAAACTTAAGAGTGTTGTAGCCAGTCTGGTAATTATTTCACAGTGGGATCTTCCAATGCTGTTCAGAGATTCTGAGACACTTGCTTTACAAAACACTAGGCATGCCTGGAACTTTTGACTTAGCATGTACTTTATGTTTCACTCAAGCTGTCCTAACACTCAAATCTTTCTGCAATTCTGGCTTTCCTACTAATTTCCAATAATTTTTTAATGTCTTATTTCCTCCATTTCTATTTTCAAGGCTTGCTTGCTTTGTGTATTTTAAGAGACAGCAGGATTAGGATCCTTCTTTTTTTGAGTATCTACATGTAGGCATCTTCATGTGAGCTATTCATATTAAGCTCTTAGAAAAAAAAGATGCCCATTTTAACTTGTGCTTCATGTAGTCCTCAAAGAAGATCAGATGAATTGCAGCTTAAAACTACACATTAGTGTTCACTGGCTACAAAAGACCTTATTTTCTATGAGAAACACACACACACACACACACACATATATATATTTTTCCCCACTTCAGAGTTCTATATGTATACTGGAATATGACCATAAAATGAGCATAAACTATCTAGGATGAATCATGTGATCTTTAATAATAAATTCTGTGTGCAAGTGGATCCATAACAAAACTTAGAAATGAAACCAGTAATTTGAATGTGTGTTCCTTTATACAGCTTTGCTTTTTCCATCCTGCCACAAAATGCCTATAACTTAACTGATATTTTGTGTTTTTTCTGCTTTTTGAGCTTTCTTTGTCCACTGAATACGACAACACTAAATGTATTGTACTTAACCCAACAGCAGTTCAATGAAGTAATCCAATAGCATATTCTAGGTGCCTACAGAAACAGAAACATCCTGGCCATAAAAAATAATGCCCTTGAAAAGCTATTTGGAGAAACATTTAGTTCTCTTTAGTCTTTCAGAATGAAGATGTGTTGTATGAGGTATTTTATACATGCAAATGCTTCATTTTCTTTCTTTAAGTCTTTATAGTACTATTTGTTTTCAAATGAGTTTTGTGGTTGTTTCATACAGGGAATGCAAAAGCCAGGGTACATTTCATCATTCCGTAGTTTGCCATATATTTTTCTTTAATAAATCATCATTGAAGATGTGAACAAGTTTAATTTCACAATATAAATATTTCCCTTTACAATTTGTGTGTTTGTGTGTGTGTGCCAAAACCAGATTTTTCAAAAAAAGCAATAACCTAAGAAACCACAAATTTGGCACAGCGTGAAGCTGTGCCAAATAATACTCCCATGGAAAACCTGCATATGATACAGATCATTTATATTTATGAATCGTGAGCTTGAAGAAATACCTATGCTTTTATTTAATTTTGTTTGGAAGCTATATTCGGTGATTTCTGACTTCTTGGTAACATAATGATGTATAGATCGTAAATGTCCCTCCTGCTGTTTTTGTCTGCCCAGAACAGATCTTTGGGTAAATAAAATATCTCAAACATAAACGAAGTACTGATATATTGCAAACTTGAGCAAAATTTTGAGAACATGAATACTGGAGAGAGTATCAGTTGCATGGAGGATAATAATTACTGGGTTTTAAAGCATTTTTTTCTATTTAGCCTACTTCCTCATTCATGACCTTGGCATAGTGACTAGAAAGTGGACAATCTAGTGGAGCCCACTGCCACTTTTGAAAGTTTTGAACCTTTCAAACACAGCTCTATCTTCTAAACCATGTTACAGCCACTGTAGCCAGCAATGAACTGAGAGAAGGGTGATTGTCAGACATATCGGGGAGGAATAGTTGGAAGAGTCAGGCTGCAGCAACATGGATATCTGCTATGCCTCATCTTCATCTCATGTAAAGTAGAGGTGCCTCTTCATGGTGCTTTGCTGCAGTGGCAGGAAGCCATGGTCTTTTTGCAACTGCTTTTTTCTGCCCGTTAGAATAATGGGACCCCAAATAGAGCACCAAATGGGAAGATTCTGTTAGTGCCTACTAATCCAGCAGGGAATCTGAGACTTCTGATTGAGAAAGTAAAGTCCTACTTGGGTGATGAACTTTACTGTTAGAGAAGAGATTGCAATAACACATATGCAAGAGTTAGCTTATTTTTATTGAGTTTCTTTCTGTTGTGACTGAACCAATTTGGTCTGATATTAACTGGATTTATGTCTCAGTTACTTGATAAAACAAAAAGTCTTTGGCATAAATGGCTTTCCAACATACTAGAAAAAATGGGTTAGAAAATACAAATCAACTTTCTGAAAGGGTCAATGCTTCATTAAAAACAAAACAAAACAAAAACCAAAATCACCCCACTTTAATTCTGCTTGCTTGTCTTGTGTTCTGGAAACCATTCAAGTTTAGACTGTGCTAGGATATACACCTCAGTCACAGGAGTAATTAGGCAGACTAACATAGCCTTTGCTGGGAACTATACAGCTGCAGCTCCCATTCATCTACTCTCTGAAGTAATGTCTTCTATAGCTAACTTAGTGTCTATACACTACCTTGACATAGTATCTCTATTACTTCTATGAAAGCAATAAAGATATATGCTAGAAGGTATACCGCTGACATGCCATAAATGTGTTCCAGTTTCTGTGTCCTTTCAGCCAGTACTATGAAACAACTAAATAAAGGCAGAGGTTCAACCATTACCCAGTACAGTGCATCCCAAGTTCCTCAGGAGTAGAACCTGTAGTTCAGTCTGTCCTGATACCTGACTCTCAATTCAGCTACATCTAGGCAGGCTAGACCCCCTCCTTAATCTTCAGAGCTCAATGTCATAAATGGGACTTCTGTCACAGAGATTTTGGGGAAAAGAAGTCATACTC